>JACEEZ010009501.1:22500-25000 GCA_016584305.1 Chionoecetes opilio | reverse complement strand
CATCACTTTTCAACGCTTGTATGGACTGGGTATTGGACAAGGTTGTAGATCAAAGTGATTGTGGAGCATCCGTCGGCAACACCAAGATCACTGATCTTGTTTATGCCGATGATGCAGTAATCTTTGCTGAGTCGCTGGAGGTCCTGGTGATGGCTCTCGAGGCGCTGCACGAGGAGGCAAAGCCTTTGGGACTTGAGGTCTCCTGGCTCAAGACCAAGGTCCAGGTATTTGGAGACTTACTAGATGAAGCAGTACAGTCTGTTCATGCGTGTGGCGAGGACATTGAGATCTTGGAAAGTTTTACATACCTAGGTAGCGCAGTCCATAATGACGGCGGGTCACGTCAAGAAGTCTTACGACGGATTGGCATAGCCCACGGTGTTATGGACT
The DNA here is from genome assembly GCA_016584305.1 of Chionoecetes opilio. Taxonomy (NCBI): domain Eukaryota; kingdom Metazoa; phylum Arthropoda; class Malacostraca; order Decapoda; family Majidae; genus Chionoecetes; species Chionoecetes opilio. The sequence continues at coordinate 24,610 of JACEEZ010009501.1, read as the reverse complement.
CGCTCAGCGGGAGTATTTGGCGTTGTCGGTACCTGTGCAGGAGGACAAAGATCCGGATCTTCAAGTCGCTTGTGATCCCTGTCTTACTCTATGGTTGTGAGACATGGACACTAAATAGTGACTTGAAGAGACGAATCAATGCCTTTGGTAATAAGTGTCTTCGCAGAATCATGGGGTATCGCTGGGATGATTACGTGTCAAATCAGCGATTGCACCGTGAGACTGAATCGAGGCCTATTACCTGCATAGTCCGTCAGCGCCAACTTCGGCTATATGGGCATGTGGCACGCTACCCTGAAACCGATCCTTCCCATCGGGTTGTATCTGTAAGAGACAATCCGGCGTGGAGGAGGCCAAGGGGGCGCCCACAAGGCTCGTGGCTGGGGCAAGTTGATGTTTCTTGTCGAGAGCTGCTTGGTATGGGAAAGGAGCCTGCATGGGAACTCGCGCGTGGTGACCCCCGGGAGTGGCGTCGTAGGGTGGGCGAGGCGACGCGCCCCCCGGCGTATGCCCCCAATGATTGATTGATTGAAGGTCAACACAGCAGGATAGTGCAAGACACGAGATAGGATTACCACCTCTCACACATAGAGTACAGCAAATGGCAGCCCTCCAAATTATGAGATCACTAAATACTAATGATGATGGTCAGTTATATGAGGCTCTCTTCAATCCTAAGTGGAAAGAAAAGTGTAATGTTTGGCTCTCATCAGTCAGGAAATTGCTCAGTTCATTTAATTTTGATAAATACATGGATGATTGGGAGCACAGACCAGTTGATCTCCCCCCCTGGGAACTGCCAGTTTTCAATGTGTCCTATTCTACCATCAAGGTTAAGAAGTGTAATGTACCATGTGAGCTGATGAGGCAGGACTTCCTTTGTAGATTGAATGCCCTCCCTGAGTGTCCCAATATCCTGTACACCGACGGGTTGCTGCATGAGGACGGGCGTGCGGGGGCCGGGGTCGTGTACTATAAGGGAGAAAGCCGGGGTGAACACCGGGCGCTAAGCATCCGAACATCTGATGGCTGCTCCTCAGCCCAAACGGAGCTTCTAGGGATAGCAGCGGCTCTGGCAGCAGTCAAGCGAGAGGCCGGAGACGTCATCATTGCCTCTGACAGCACGACTGCCCTACAATCGATAACATCCAGGAACCTTCTTCACACCGTCCTCGTGAACAGAATTATTAAACTTGTGTATAAGATAACGTGTCAGGACAGACCTGTGAACTTTATATGGTCCCCATCACACTGTGGGATAGCGGGTAACGAGCGTGCAGATGAACTCGCCAACAGTGCTACGTCTAAGGATGGTGTTGGGTTTCCGCTCCCTCTGTCCCTTGGCCGTCTAAAAACAGAAATGTGTGCGAAAATGGAAACGTACAATAAGAGACATATTGACAGCATGCTCGGTCAGTCTGTTTCTCTCACTACATATATGGACCTAACAAAAGGGTGTCAACCCCACTACATACAAAATGGACTAATTACTAGGCGCCAGCAGGTGTGTTATAGTAGGCTAAGGTTAGGGTATAAGTACATGTGGGAGGTAGCTGGCAGTGACAACATCAATATGAAAAAATGTAACCTGTGTAAAACAGAAGAGAAGCACACACTCCGCCATTATGTAATGGAATGTCAAGAAATGATCTTTTTTAGAGGCGGCTGTGCCAATGCCTCCTATGCTGGGCTGCTGCACTATTATCTACAACCATGTAACCTTATCCAAGTCAAAAATAGTCACCCAAACTTTGCCAATGCTTCATAAAGGACTTAAAAAATAAATAAATAAATATATATGTAACATAACATAATCTTATGTATCTAAATCTTATATAATCTTGTATAATAATCTTATATCTAAATGTAATTAACAAATTTACTATCTAACTTCATTAATCATGGCAATCCTTCCCATGCAACCTGCATGGGGGGTGCGCCCTTTGTCTATTTTGTACCCTTAATTATATATGTATTATGTATAATGTGTACATTATTCACAATAAACGTTTTAATCTGCTCTGATCTCTCTCTCTCTCTCTCTCTCTCTCTCTCTCTCTCTCTCTCTCTCTCTCTCTCTCTCTCTCTCTCTCTCTCTCTCTCTCTCTCT
>JACEEZ010009501.1:0-17500 GCA_016584305.1 Chionoecetes opilio | reverse complement strand
AAATGTACTTATTGATTCATCGTTGTACAGTCTTTTCCTGTATGATACATAAGAAGCTACTGAATTACTATTATTTGGTAGTGAAAAGGACGAAAATATTGGAAAATGATCACTAATTTGGGTGTAGATAATTCCACTTGTTTCATAGTTACATCCATTATTTGTCCATATATGATCTATTAAAGTAGCTGAATTATTAGTAACTCTTGTGGGTTTTGTGATAGTAGGAAAAAATGATTGTGAAAAAAGTAAGTTAATAAAGTCATTAACATTATTCTCATTGTTAAGTAGATTTATATTAAAATCACCAGTTATATAACACGGTGTATCATATGTAAGTATTAGAAATTCCAAGATATTTTCTAAGGACTTAAAAAAATTGTGAATACTAGAATTAGGTGGTCTGTAGATAATTGCTATCACATACTGACATTTACCCGAGATTTCCAGAAATAATGATTCAATGTGTGGTTGCTGGAAAGAGATATTATGTATAATGTTACCTTGAAAAATGTCGTGCACAAACATTGCTAGTCCACCACCCGTGGTGCTTTTATTCTGGAAGAATTCATGGTAAGAGTCAAGCTTATAAAGGGAAGATATATTATCATGTAGACGGGCTTCACAAAGTCCAATGACATCGTACTTAACATAGGTTGCATTCAAACATTGATCATAAAAAGTGTCTAAGTGTAACGGAACACTGCTAATATTATAAAACAGAAAGTTGAGGTTACATTTTAGTAAATTTGTCTCTAAGTCTTCACAGAAGTAATATTTGCAATCTATTTCTTTTTCTAAATGATCTGAGAGATAGCTGTCAACAGAGTCTGGTAGATTGGCTTCGTTAAGTGGATTATATGTTAATTCTTTTATGACTTCTAATGGAAACTGATGGTTATCATTGACAGTCTACAAAAATATCTTCTAAATGAAAAAATGGAAACAAATAAGTATCCATTGCTTAATGTGAAAGTAAATTTGCTTATTATATACTATTTTGCGTGTCAGGCTTACTGAATCTATTTCTTTTTCGTTCCTTGCCTTGTTTGCATCTGTGTTGTAGCGGCAGCAGCAGCAGCAGTAGCAGAATTAGCAGTCTCTTCGACATCCAGAGCAGCAATAGTAGTAATTGCAGCAGTACCAGCGAACGTAGTAATTCTTTCATCGCCCTCACAAGCGTCAGCAACTGCAGTGGCGGTCATGTCAGTAGCACGGCGCGGAAACTCGTCAGTGCCGCCGCTCCTTGCCCCGCCACCGCCACCACGCACATCACCTGGTCTCTCCTTCACGATCAGCTTGGTATGTCGGAAATATGCAATTTTGCCCTCGCTACGTGCTTGACGCAGCAAGGGCATTTTCTCCCTCTTGATGGCTTGGGACGTAGGTGAGAGGTCCTCGTTGATAAAGATGTTCGTGCCTCGGAGTTTCGAACAGTTTCGAATCACCGCCTCCCTGTCGCAGAATCTGGTGAAGCGTACAACTACTGGTCTGCTTTGTTCACTTTGTTGACCGATTCTGTGAGCCCGTTCTATTTCCATTTTAGGTAGTTGTAGTTTCCTTTCCAAGAGACTACTCACATCTTCAGCTGTTCTCTCCCATGTCTCTCCTGGTTGTTCTGCCAAACCGGTGATATGTAGATTATTGCGTCTGTTATAGTCCTCTTGATAAACACTCTTCTCTTCCAGCTCCTTCAACTTCTCGTTCTTATCTTGTAGGTCGTCATTCAAGCTTCGTATCTTAAAAGTTGGAGTCTTCTTTGTCTCGCTTTAAGTTGTTCACCTCCTCTTCAACTCGACGACTTATTTTGAGTGAACTCTAGGCTCCTTGTCAGATCAGTCACGGTAGTTTCACAGGATTTTATTCTTCCATTAGTTTGATTTAAGAATAGTTCCAAAGCGTTCTTGTACGCCTTATCTTGACAGTCAAGTAAAGTTTTTAGTACTTCGATATCCATCTTGATAAGATCACTGAACAACTTCCTGGCAACTGGAGTGAAGTTAAGAGCCTCTAACCAGCTCGACTGCTCGACCTGAACTGGGTTCAGAGGAGAGAGAGAGAGAGAGAGAGAGAGAGAGAGAGAGAGAGAGAGAGAGAGAGAGAGAGGAAGAGAGGAGAGAGGAGAGGAGAGAGAGAAGAGATGAGAGAGAGAGAGAGAGAGAGAGAGAGAGAGAGAAGAGAGAGAGAGAGAGAGAGAGAGATGGAGAGAGAGAGAGAGAGAGAGAGAGAGGAGAGGAGAGAGAGAGAAGAGAGAGAGGAGAGAGAGAGAGAGAGAAGAGAGGAGGAGAGGAGAGAGAGAGAGAGAGAGAGAGAGAGAGAGAGAGAGAGAGAGAGAGAGAGAGAGAGAGAGAAGAGAGAGAGAGAGAGAGAGGAGAGAGAGAGAGAGGAGAGAGAGACGAGAGGAGAGAGAGAGAGGAGAGAGAGAGATGAGAGGAGAGAGAGAGAGAGAGAGAGAGGAGAGAGAGAGAGAGAAGAGAGAGAGAGAGAGAGAGAGAGAGAGAGAGAGAGAGAGAGAGAGAGAGACGTTGGTAAGGTGATAATATTTCTTCAATTAATGTATAGGTACCCTTGGCATTTGTGTTCTACTAATGCTCGAATGACTAGTAATACCACCACATAGGTACATATCACAACCATATTACTATAGATGAAAAATAAAGTAGCTAAGTAGATAAAGTAAGATAGATAAAGTAAAATAAGTAGGTAAAAAATAGATAGAAGTAGATTAAAAATACATTACAGTTATCGTAAATAATTGTTACAACGAAGATTCAGGTCGTGGAGTATATTGACGCGTCGAGAACGCGTCTCAGTGCGTTGCCAGGGTCTCGTTGCTAGGATAGGCCAGCGTTCTAGGAAAACCTTTATGCCGCCAGGAAGAAACGAACAAAGGTCAGGCTTGAATGTAATCTCAGAACAGCCTACATATTAAATCACAACGAGGTGAATTATATTACAATACGTGAACACAAATTTTAAGGAGAATTCTGATACAATACAAGAACACCATGTTGTATAATATTCTTTCAATGAATGTGTAAATATTCATGACATGCACGCACTGTTATACTAACCCCTTCACTCCCAAATCTTTCCTTTGATATAAAAAAATGTATGTTTTCGAGCCACAAAATAACGAAAAGTCACTTAACAGAACAGCATTAGTTAGTGGACAAAGAAACTAAACAGGTCATATCTATAAAATGTTGCTTATAGTCACTAAAAATCGTCTACTGGTAGCCAAAATACACTGAAAATTATATTCTGGGTCTCAAGGGTTAAAGATAATTCTCAGTGTTGTAGTCAAGACCAGACCCTCCGAGACCAAGACCAAGACCAAGACCAGACCCTTTGAGACCAAGATCAAGACCAAGACCAGACCTTCCAAGACCAAGACCAGCCCTCCGAGACCAAGACCAAGACCCTCCGAGACCAATACTAAGACCAAGACCAAGACCAGACCTTCCAAGACCAAGACCAGCCCTCTGAGACCAAGACCAAGACCCTCCGCGACCAAGACCAAAACCCTCCGAGACCAAGACCAAGACCAAGACCAGACCCTCCGAAACAGACCAAGACCAAGAACAGGCATATAATTATTTACAAAATTTAATATATGTGAACAACTGAACATTTAGGTTAAATATTTCTGCTTTCATTGCTTCGTTGGCATGAAGAAACAAACAGGAAAATAGCAATTTTTGTGGTTACGTTTTCCAAGCGAGCTAGCTAAACCTGTGGTGTACGTGTACGGAGGGTGCGGGGATTGCATAGGCCTACACATATATGAAGTACACGGAGGTGAACAGAGCTGCAAACATGCGTGCGTGCAAACGGAGATTATCACTGCGAGAATGGCCACGTCATGCCTGTTCTCTCGACTCGCACGCACTCTATCAGCGCTCGCAGGGCTCAGATCATGCATCATCACCGTAGAGCTAGTCAGGCAGTACAACGCTGTATGGCGCGCCGTGTATCGAAACAGCCATGATTTTTCTCCGTGTATGATAATAAATTCCGACCTTCCCCACGCCGCGATGCACTTTATAATCCTGGTCTCGACCTGGTCTCGAGCCAAACTCCGAGACCAGAAGCTTCGAGACCAAGATCAAGACCAAGACCACATCAAACGAGACCAAGACCAAGACCAAGACCACATAAAACTGGTCTCGAGACCAAGACCAGTCTCGAGACTTACAACACTGATAATTCTATTACAATACGTGAACACAAATTTTGAGAATTCTATTACAATGCGAGAACACCAGGTTGTATATTCATTACAGCTTTATAACCTTGGGGAAGTGATCGTATATTCGCAGCCAAACAGCACATCTATCGTCTTGGGAATCAATTTCATCGCACTAAATCCGCGCTTCACGACCCTTTGTGTGGCCCTAAACAACTTCCTGTTTTCTCTATCACTTCTCTTTGTCATCATTTTGCCCGTTACTTACATCAAGTTTTACCTTATACTTATATCGCCTTTTACTTATACCTACATCACCTTTACTTATACTTACATTTACTTACTTTACTTACATCACCTTTTTTATATCGCCTTTCCCCATATAGCCGAGCAAAACACTTCAGAAATCAACGTGTTTCACTTCATCCTTCGTGAGAAATCAACGTCATTTCACTTCGTAATTCGTGATCACACTACACTGCACTTCTATGCGAGTAAGTAAGTGCTTATTAACCATAATTTCAGTTTGGTACACTAAATTTCAATCAATCATAAGTAAGAACAAAATAAATTAAAGTGTGTTTCATAAAATAAATGTGTGTTTGTGTGTTGATGTGTGTGTGTGTGTGTGTGTGTGTGTATATGTGTGTGTGTGTGTGTGTGTGTGTGTGTGTGTGTGTGTGTGTGTGTGTGTGTGTGTGTGTGTGTGTGTGTGTGTGTGTGTGTGTGTGTGTGTGTGTGTGTGTGTGTGCCGAGCGTGTCTTCATCCAGATTAGCGGCGGAGAAGGCGATGTTGAGGCGAAGTTGGAGGTTGATTGGTTGTCTGAGTAAGCCTAAAGACCTTAAGCCGTCACTTTGTAGAGGGCCTCCAAGTGTTGTGTGTGTGTGTGTGTGTGTGTGTGTGTGTGTGTGTGTGTGTGTGTGTGTGTGTGTTGTGTGTGTGTGTGTGTGTGTGTGGTGTGTGTGTGTGTGGTGTGTGTGTTGGTGGTGTTGTGTGTGTGTGTCGTGCGTCGTGCGTGCGTGCGTGCGTGCCGTGCGTGCGTGTGCGTGCGTGCGTGTGCGTGCGTGCTGCGTGCGTTGCGTGCCGTGCGTGCGTGCGTGCGTGCGTGCGTGGGTGCGTGCGTGCGTGCGTGCGTGCGTGCGTGCGTGCGTGCGTGCTGCGTGCGTGCGTGCGTGCGTGCGTGCGTGCGTGCGTGCGTGGGGCGTGCGTGCGTGCGTGGTGCGCCCTTGGGTTTTTTGTTGGGTTTGGGTTTTGTGTGGTTTTGTGTTTTTATTTTTGTTTTTTTGCCCGTCTTCTCTTTTTCCCCCGTGCTTTTGGGGCCCTTTTTTTTTCCTCTTTTTCGTTCTTCGGGGTCTTCTTCTTCTCCTTTTTTATTCCCCTTCCCCCTTCCCGGCTCCTTCGTCCGTCTTTTCCTTCTCCTTCGTGGGGTCCGTCTTTCCTTCGTTCGTAAATTCCCCTCCTGCTTCTTGGGGAGTCTTTGGTGCTTTGGTTCCTTTTCGTTTGCATGTTTCTCTCGTGCTTTAAATTTGGTGTGTTTTTTGGGGGGTTGTGTGTTGTGTGTTGGGGGGTTTTGGTTGGGGGGGGGGGGTTTGGGGGTTTTGGGGTTTTGTGTTTGTTGTAAAATGTTGGGTTTGGTGGGTTTTCCCCCGTTTGGTGGTTTTATGGTGGGTTTGGGTTTGGTTTTTCCGAACTTTTCTTTCCCCAATTTAAGGGGCAAACCACGTTTTTTTGGGCCCGAAAGTTGCCGAAGTTGATTTTGTTTTTTGTGATAAGCCAAAAAAATTTAAGGCATTTTAAACCTTTTTCCAAATTTTTTTTCTTTGGCTTGGGGCCGTGGGTGGGGCTTTTTTTGATGGGGTCGGGTGGTTGGGGGGTGGGCCCTCCTTCTGGGGGTTTGGTGAGGGGTTTGGTGCCCTGGGGCCCTGGTGGGGCGGCCCTCTTGCTTTTTTGGGTTTCCTTCTGCCGGCTTTGGTCCGTTTTTTCCCGTGCCCCGTCGGGGCTGTTTGCGCCCTCCCCCCCCCCCCCGGGTGTTGGGGGGGGGTTTTGGGGGGGGGGGGGGGGGGGGGGGGGGGGGGGGGGGGGGGGGGGTGGGGGGGGGGGGGGGGGGGGGAGGGGAAAAGGACAGGAAAAAAGGAAGGGGGAGGGGAAAAAAGGGGGAAAGGGGATGAAAAACGGGGGTAAAAAACGAGGCCCCCCCAAAAGGGGGAACGGGGAAAAAATTATGAAAGAATAGGACGGAAAAGAGGAAAGAACAGGGGGGACCAAAAAGGGGGGAATTTTAAACGAAAAGAAAAAACAGGGGGGGGGGTAAAAAAAGGGGGGAAAGAGAGGGAAGGTAAGGAGGAAGAAAAAAAGGAAAGAACAAAAACCAAAAGAAGGGAAAAGGCCGAGGAAGGGAGGGGAGGGGTTGGTGAAAAGGGGAGGGTTTGGAGGGAAAATGGGTTGGTGGGGAAGGGCATGAAAAAAAGGAAGAAAAAAACTAGAGAAAAAGATAAGAGGGAAGAGAAAAAAAGTTGGGGGGAAAACTAATCGAATACCAGGTAAGCCGGAAGGGGGCAAAAGAAGGGGTTTACAAGGGGATGAGAGGGAGGGGAGAGAGGGGAGAGGAGGAGGGGAGAGAGAGAGAGAGGGGGGAGAGAGGAGGAGGGGAGAGAGAGAGGGAGGGGGAGGAGAGGAGGGGAGAGAGAGAGGAGGAGAGAGAGAGAAAAAGGGAGGAGGAGGAGAGGGGGAAGAGGGGAGAGAGAGAAGGGGGGAGATGAGAGAGGGGGGGAGAGAGAGGGGAGGGGGAAGAGAGAGAGGGGGGAGAAAAGGGGGAGGGGGGGAGAGAGAGGGAGAGGAGGAAAAGAGGGGAGAAGAGGGGGAAAAGAGAGGAGAAGGGAGAGAGAAGAGAGAGAGAACCAAATTCGAGGGGGGAGGGGAAAAAGAGGGGAGGGGATGGGAGAGAGAGAGGAGAGGGGGGGCCAGAGGGGGGGGGGGGGAGGGATGGGAAGAGGGGGAGGGGGAGAGATGGGAGAGGGAATGGGAGAGAGAAGGGGGTGAGAGAGAGGGAGAGAGGGGAAGGGGAAAGAGAGGAGAGGAGGGAGAGAGAGGGAGAGAGAATGAGGGAAGAGGGGAGAGGGAACGGAGAGGAGAATAGAGAAGAGGGGGGAGGGGGGGAGAGGAGAGAAGAGAGAGAGAGAGAGCAAAGTAGAAAAAGAAAACCGTTTAACACCTTTTAAAAATTTTGGCGTTTAAAAGCGGGGGGGGGGGAACCTTTTGTCCGGGGGTATAAAAAAAGATAACCCCCAATTTTGGGCCCCCCATACCTTTTACCCTTTCCATTTTCCCTTTGGCGCGCAATGGAGGGGGCTTTGATTTAAGATGAGGGGCCAAAAGAGAAAAAACCCCAGGGTAAGGGAAAAAGAAACGAACCCTTTAGAGACTGAGAAAATTTAAAAAGAAGGAAAGGTAAAAAATAAAAGAAAAAAGGAAAAAAAGAAGGAAAAACCAATAAGTCCCAAAATGGGAAAAAAGGAAAGGGTAAGATTGGGATGTATATATATATATAGATGGGATAGTTTATAGATAAGAATAGGAAGAAAGTAATGGGGGAAAAGTAGCCCAAAATTTGACCTTTTTTAAAAAATCTGCAGAATCAAAATGTCTAAATTTTCAGGCTTTTTGATTAAAAAATACGGCTTCTTTTTAAAAAAACTAATTAACTACACTATGAAAAAGGACTATTAATAAAAAACGTTGCGGTTCAATTTGTATCGGCTTTCGAAAAAAAAAAAAAAATAAATATAATTTTTCATTGATTTTTTTTTTAAAATAAATTGATACAAGCAAAAAATTTTCGGGTCTGTCGGGTTTTGTTATTTCCCTGTTTTCCTGTCTGTTTTGTCGGTCTGTCACTCTGTCTTCCTTTTGTCTGGTTTCGTCTGTTGTTGTCTGTCTGTCTGTCTTTTCTTTTTTCTGTTTTGTCTGTCTTTTTCCTGTCTTTTTCTGTCTGTCTGTCTGGTCTGTCTGTCTGTCTGTCTTTTCGCCCCACTTGTCTTGTTTTTTTTGTCTGTCGGGTCTGTTGGTTGTCTGTCTTTTGGGTCTGTCTGTTGTCTGTCTTTCGTCTGTTCTTTTCTCTGTCGGGAAAGTTTTGTCTGTCACTTTTTTTGCTGTCGGGTTTTTCTGTCACTCTGTCTGTCGGGTTTTTCTGCTGTCTGTTGTCTTTTCTGTCTGTCTGTCTGTCTTTTTCTGTCTGTCTGTTTTGTCTGTCTCTGTCGTCATTTCTGTCTGTCAGTCACTCTGTTTTTGCTGTTTTGCCCGGGGTCTGTCTGTCTGTCTGTTTTGTCTGTCGGCTGTCTTTTGGTTGTCTGTCTGTGTCTGTCGGGCCCTCTGTCTGTCATTTCTGTCTGTCACTCTGTTTTGGTTGTTTGTCTGTCTGTCTGTCTGTCTTTTCTGCCGGGCCCTGTCAGTCTGTCTGTCATTTCTGTCTTGTTGGTTTTTTCTTGTCGTTTTGTCTGTCTGTCTGTCTGTTTTGTCGTCGTCTGTCTGTCTGTTTGTCTGTCTGTCTCTGTCTGCAGTCTTCTTTTCACTTGTCTTGTCTTTTTGTCGGTCTGTCTGTCTGTTTTTGTCTTTGGGTCGGTCTTCTGTCTGTCGTCTGTTTTTTTCTCCTCTCTCCCCTCTTTCCCTCTCTCTCTTCTCTCCTCTCTCTTCTCTCTCCCCCTTCTCCTCTCTTTTTCCCCTTTTTTCTCCCCCTCTTTTCTCTCTCTCTCCCCCTCTTTTCTCTCTCTCTCTCTCTTCAACATCCCGCCGTGTAAAAAATTTGTGTTTGGGCCAAAAAAACCTAACCCCTTTTTTTGCCCATGCTTGGGGGAGCTTTGGTCCTTTTAATGTGCCTCGGGGCTTAAAATTTTCTTGGGCTTTTATGCGAAGGGGGGGAAAGGGAAAAGGAAAAGTATGAGAGTGAGACGGGGAAAGGAGGCGGGAGGGAGGAGGAGGGGGAAGGAGGAGGAGGAGGAGGAGGAGGAGGGGGGAGGAGGAGGAGGAGGAGGAGGAGGGGGGGAAATTTGGGGAAAATTTTAATGGGGGGGAAAAAAGGAGGGAGAGGAAAGGGTGTTATTTGGCAAAGTTTTTGTGCGATATATTGTACGGTGGGGTTTTGTGGGGGGTGGTGTGTGTGTTTTGGTTTGTGTGTGTGTGGGGTGTGTGTGTGTGTGTGTGGGGGTGTGTGTGTGTGTGGGGGTGTGTGTTTTGTGTGTGGGGGAGGGGGATGGGGGGGGGGGGGAAAGGGGGTTAATTTTCAAAGTAGGGCCCATGGTGGGAAAGGGTAAAAAATAAAGGAGAAATTTCCCCTTCATGTATAACGCCATTACTCAAGTTTAAACTACCCACACTCTCTTTTCTCTCTCTCTCTCTCTCTCTCTCTCTTCTCTCTCTCCCCTCTCTCTCTCTCTTTTTCCCCTCTCTCTCTCTTCCCCCTCCCCTCTCTCTCTCCTTTCTCTCTCTTCTCTCCCCTCTCTTCTCTCCCTTCTTTTCCCCTCTCTCTCTCTCTCCTCTCTCTCTCTTCTTTTCCTTCTCTCTCCCCCTCTCTCTCTCTTCTCTCTCTCTCTCTCCCCTCTCTCTTCTCCACCCCCCACCACCAATTTTCCCCTGTCGTCGGGATGGGCCAGGGGCCCAAACCCCGGAACCTCAGTCCCCGGCTCCAAAAATCGTGCCGAGAGGACGTACGCCGTTAACTCGTAGTGAGTTTTTATAGTAAAAACTTTCGCGTGTGATCCCTTTAAGATTTTCCTTCGTGTTAACTCTTCTAATTACTTTTCCCCTTTTTTTCTTCTCTTTGGCGAGTTTTAAAATTGAGTGTTGGGTTTTGTCTAATTTGGGTTGTCTTCAGGGAGGATATACGGGGAAAGAAAAAAGGTAAAAAAAAAGATGGAAACCTATACTTTAAACCCTTCCTTTTTTTTTTTTTAATCTTTGGCGAGTTATAAGTGAGTGTCTACGTTTGTTGTCTTCAGGTGGGGGGGGGGGGAAATGAGTTTTGGGGGGAAGAAAAAAAAAGGTTTAAAAAGAAGGTAGCTTTCCCTGAAATTACCCGTGCTGCTAACTCCTCTATTATACCATCTTTTTTTCCCCCTTTTATCATGGCGCCCGAGAAGTAAAGTGGTTGTTTTGTTGTCTACGGGTGGGGAAATATTGGAAGGAAAAAAAAGAAAAAGGTAAAAGAAGCCCACTTTCCCCTTCTGAAAAGTGCCGTGGTGCCCCGTGAGAGCGGCCTTTGCAGGTGTGCGGGTCGGGAACATAAGCCGGTTTTAAGGGAAGTAAACACACATAAAAACGGGGGCGGGAAAACCCGGGGAACCGTGTCATTGGGAAACAAAAATTTTCCCCTAAATAGCACAGCCTCGAATCTAAAAAAACCACAGGGTTGCACGCCGGAAAAAAAAAGGGTTTACCTAAAAATTTTTGTTCTGAGGGGAAGGAGGGAAAATTTAGGAGAAGGAGGGGTAGGGCCCTCATTATCCAAACCATCATTATCTACTAATACTATCTTTTACTAATCGCCTACTTTTGTCCTTTAAACCCCATCTTTTTTTTCGGATTCCTTAAAAGATTAAGCTTTTTTCCTTTATCTAAATAGCTTCCCAAAAACAGTCAGTTTAAACAAAAAACAACCAGTTTTCTTTGTTTTGTTGTTTGGTTTTGTTCATTATTTTTTTTTTTTCTATTTGTTTATTTTCCCCACTTTTATTTTTTTCCCGTTTAACCAGGGAACCACGATGTAAAGGGCCAAACCCCTTTAAACAAAATTTTCATCTTTAGGGCCCCCACGCCGCTAACCCCGCCCACAGCCATAAAACACGGCCAAAATTTAAAAGGGGGTCTAGTTTTCTTAAATCCAATATTAACGATACGGAATTAAATTAGCTTAGATTTTTAGGGGCCGCTATTGGAGAAGTAGAAAAATTTTTTCCCCCCCGTAAACCCCTCCCCCATTAGAAACCCCAACCACTTTAGGGGAATTTTAAAAAAGCTTTTTAAAAAAGGGCATTAAGGAGAGGATGCAAGAAAAGGGCGTTTTCAAAGGGGGCTTTTAAAAGACCCCAATTAACTCAAGACCTTTCGTACATTTGCAACTGACTCAGGAAAAAAATTTTTAAAAAAATTAGTGAGCACAAACACAGTACAAGTGAAATAAACAAGTAAAAAGTGGTTTTTAAATTTGAGTACACCGGTTTTAAAGGAAAACAGAAAAAACATATAAAAAAATAAAATTTAAAGGAATTTTTGGGATATAAAAACATTTCAAAAAATGCAGAAAATTTTCATTTTTTATATTCTTTTTATAATTATTTTTACCCGTTTCTATTTTTATTTATTTATCATTATCATTTTATATTATCAATCTTTGGGATATCAAATTTTTTCATTTTTTTATTTGGAGAGTAGTTTTCATTATTACTATTTCATTATTTTATCATTACTATCATCCCTTACCATCTTGGAAACCCCGCCCCCAGTTGGGGCTAAGGGAAACCCCCCTTTTATGATTTTCCCCTTAATGAAAGGGGAAAAATTTCCCACAAAGAGAAGACTAAGGCGAGTAAGTGAGGAGGAAGAGGAAGGAAGAAAAAAAAAAAAGAAAAAGAAAGGAGGAGGAGGAGGGGGGAGGAGGAAAAAAGGGAAATGGGGGTGGGGAGAAGAAAAAGAAAGTAGAAACACACACAGGAGAAAATAAAATAATAAATATGATAGAGGATGAGTAAAGAGAATGAGAAATGAAACAGAATAACAAGGCATATAGAATCATAGTTTTGCCCTTTTAAAAAAAATAGCCGGGTTTTTTGGGGTGGTCCCGGCGCGGGGGAAAGTTATTTAAGGGAGGGGGCGAAGGACGGAAAAGGGTTTTGGAACATGCGAGGAAAGGGAGGAATTTTTTTCGTACTAATTTTAAAAGAGAGAGAGAGAGAGAGAGAGAGGAAGAGAGGAGGGAAGAGCGAGAGAATGGAGAGAGAGAGAGAGAGAGGGGAGAAAAAAAAAAAAAAACAAAAAATTTGGGGGGGTTTTGGGGGAAAAAGTAAAAAAAAAAAAAAAAAAAAAAAAAAAACAAAAAAAAAAAAAAAAAGAAAAAAAAAAATTTTTTTTGGGAAGCCGCAAAAAACCATATTTTCCTTCGCTTTTTTTTTTTTTTTGGTCTTTTTTCTTTTTTCCCAAATTTGGTTTTTTCCCCAAACCGGGGGAAGGAAACCAAAAAAAAAAAACGGGGCAAAACCAAAAACCCAAAAATTGGAAAATTTTAAAAAAAAAAACAAAAGAAAAAAAAAAAAAGCAAAAACCCCGGGGGAAAAAAAAAAACCAAAACCAAAAAAAAATTCAAAAACAAAAACAAAGAAAAAAAAACAAAAAAACAAAAAAGGAAAAAGGAAATCCCCCTTTAAAAATTCAAACCAAAAACCCGCTGAAGGAAAAAAAAAAAAAAAGGGGAAAAATTAAAAAAAGAAGGAGGAAAAAAAAAATGGAAAAATTGGGGAAAAAAAAAAATGGAAAAAATTGGAGGAAAAAAAGGGAAAAAAAAGGGAAAAAGGAAGGGGGGAAGAATTTAAGAGGGGAAAATAAAAAAAAAAAAGGAAAAGAAGGGGAAAAAAAGGAAAAAAGGGAAAAAGGGAAAAAAAAAAAAAGGAAATTAAGGAAGGGGAAGAATGAAAGAGGGAAAAAAAAAAGGAAATGAAGGGGGAAAAAGGGTGAAAGGGGGGGAAAAAGGAAAAAAAAGGAAAATTAAGGGAAAAAAAAAAAAAAAAGGGAAAAAGGAAAGGGGGTGAAAAAGAACAAAATTGAAAAAAAAAAAAAGGAAAAAAAGTTGGGGCGAAATGGGAAAAAGATTAAAAAATTTTAATAGGTGAAGAAGAAGGAAGTAAGGAAAAAGGATTGAGGGAAAAAAAACGTAAGAGAAGGAAAGGGAAAACGAATTTGGGGTAAGAGGAAAGGTGGGGGAGGTAAGGGGGGATGGAGACAGGGGGGGAAGAGAAGGAAAAAAAGAAGAGAGAGTTCCGGCAGTGTGTGGAAAGAAAATTTTGACCCGGAAGAGAGAAGAAAAGAGGAGGGGGGGAGGGGAGAGATGAAAAAGGGGAGAGAGAGGGGAAAAAAGGAAGAGAAAAGGGGAGAGAGAGAGGGGGAGAGAGAAAAGAAGAGAGAAAGAGAGGGGGAAAAAGAGGGGAAAAAAAAGGGAGGGGAGAGAGAGAGAGGTTTAAAAGGGGACTTGGGGTTTCTTTCCGGGCAAAAGGCCCCTTCCCTAAGTAATCAAAAAATCAGGTGGGGTCGCGCTACCCGTGGGCTTGTGTATCTTTTATTACGTATACCTGCACAGCCTCCCTTACCGTAGATTTAAAACTATAAATCGCCACGGTTGCACTATGTCGCCAAGGGGCCATTTTTTTTTACGAATTTTAGGGATCACTTTCAAACTTGAATGGTCCCCTGAAGGGGAGGTTTGGCTACATAATATTATTTTAAATACTGTACATGGCCCCTCTGGGCCCTGGCAAATACAAGTCTCTAGTTATGCTTTAGTGGTTTAAATTTGAAATATATGGTGCCCGGCCCACATTTGTGCACCGGGCGGGCAAAAGTGTTATCCCACGGTAAAAAAAGGGGGTAAGGGAGGGAGAAAGGTAGAAAAGGTTAAATAGAGGTAGAAAGGGAGGTAGAAAGGTTTACTAAAAGGTGGAAAAAAAAGGAGGGGTTTTTTTAAAAAATAAGGGCCCAAAAAAAAGTTGATGAAAAAAATTAAGGGGTTTAAGAGGCCCAAAACGCACAAAATATGTTATGAACCATGATTTTTGAGTATATGAAAGGGGGAAAAAATTTTCAAATTTAAATTTAAAACCCCCAAAAAATAAAAACATATAAAAATAAGAAAAAAGTAAGGAAAACTACATTTAGGGCCGGGGGACCTACAGAGGTAGTTCCTGTTACTTAAAAATTACCCTTTTCCACCTCTCCCTTTCCCCCTCCATGATTATCCAGACTCCTTTTAAAGGGCCCCAAAAGGGGTCCGCATTGACCACCTGAGACTTAGTTCATTCCCAATTTTTCACCCCCCTATTTTTTGAACCCGTTTTTCCCAATTCCTTTTTTAAATCTACGCTTTTTCCCCGTTGAATCCGTTAATTCTTGTTCTCCCCCGTTTACTAACCTTTTAAAAGCTTTTTTCCCACAAAGCCTATTCTATATTGTATCCCTTTACCCACTTAAAAAAAAACCCTTTTATAGATCGCCCCCCCTTTCTCTACGCCTCTCGAGTGAGTCAAAAATTTTTTAGTTTAATGAAAATTTCAAGGGGTAGTTCAAACCAAAAAAATATCACCCTTTAAAAAAAGCAGGCATGGGGGGTTTTCCCTACCTGATAAAAAAAAAAAATAAAAAAAAACAAAATGTTTAAAAAATCCCATTTCCCTTTTTGAAAAGGAAATGATTTTAAAAAAGGTTATAAATTTAAAGATAAAATGACGTAGACCCTTAAATATAGGAATAAAGAAAAATGAGTTAGGCAATAAAATTAAAAAAAAAAAAAATTTAAAAAAAGCAATAATGCCCCTTAAAAAGGGGAGAGAGAGAAGAAAGGGGAGACGAGAGAGAGAGAGGGGAGAAAAGGGGGAGAGAGAGAGAGAGAAAAGCCGAAGAGAGAGGAGGAAAAGAGAAGGAAAAGGGGAGAGGAGGAGAAAGAGGAGAGAGAGAGAGAGGGAGAGGGCGAGAGGGGAGAAGAGGAAGGGGAAAGAGAGAGAGAGGAGAGAGAGAGGGGGAGAGAGAGGAGAGAGAAAAGGGGAAGAGGGGGAGAAAGAAAGAGAGAGAAGAGAGAGAGAGAGAGGGAATTTTTTTTTTTGCCCCATTTTCCCTTTCACTTTAGCCCTGAAACAGGTAAGGGGGATAGACCTTTGGGTAATGAGGGGAAGAGGGGAAAAAAGGGGGGATGGGGGAAAGGGAAAAAGGGAGGGGGGGGAGGGGAAGGGGGGGGGGGAAAGAGAGGGAGGGGGAGAGGGGGGAAAGGGGAGGTGATTCTAGGAGACGGCCGACACCCAAATTTTAAGAGAAAAGTGTTTAAAATTGGGTGGGAGAGAGAGAGAGAGAGAGAGAGAAGAGAGAGAGAGAGAGAGAGAGAGGGGAGAAGGGGAGAGAGAGAGAGAGAGGGGAGAGAGGAGAGAGAGAGAAGAGAAGGGGACGAGAGAGAAGGAGGAGAGAGACAGAGGAGGGGGGAGAGGGGGGAGAGAGAGAGGAGGAAAAGGAGAGGGAGAGAGGGGGAGAGAAAAGGGGGTTAGAAGGGAGAGAGAGAGAAGCAGAGAGAAAGGGGAAAAGGAGGAGAGGAAAAGGAGAAAAGAGAGGGGAAAAGAGAGAGAGAGAGAGAGGAAAGGGAAGGCGAGAGGAAAAGGAGAGGAGGGGAGAGAGAGGGAGAAGAGAGAGAGAAAAAAGATTTTTTAACGGGAAAGGAGGGGAGAGGAGGAGAGAGAGAGAGAGGGGAGAGAGAGAGAGAGAGATGAGAGAGAGGAGGGAGAGAGAGAGAGAGTGAGAAAAAGAGAGGAGAGGAGAGAGAGAAAAGGGGGAGGAAGGAGAGAGAGAGGAGAGAGAGAGAGAGAGAGAGAGGGGAGAGAGAGAGATGGGGAAAGGAAAAGAGAGAGAAGAGAAGAGAGGGGGAAGAGAGAGAGAGAGAGAGAGAGAGGAAAAAAAACCCCAAAAAAATATCAAACCCTTTAAAAAAGCAGGCATGGGTTTTTTCCCCCCCCCATGAATAAAAAAAAAAAAAAGGGCCCAAAAAAGGGTTTTCCAACCCATTCCATTTGTGAACGGAAAAAAGAAAAGACTTGGGAAAAAAAATGGAACAAAAACACGATTTTCTGAAGGCTCGTCGCGTCCTAACAGCAATCCGGCTTAGAAAGAATATCATTATTTTCTATTTGCACTTGTAGTCTTTGAATAAGTTAATTCCGCTTAATGCTTTCTTTTGTTCAACTACTTTCTCTAAGTGGTCAAATAAAATTGCTTGGTTGGTATTACATTTTTTTTTTTTATTCTTTTGGTTTAAATAATTCCTTGTGAGGAGTTTTTTTGTATATCGCTAATCAAAAAACCCGGAAAGTAGGAAATATAATGATTTTTTTTTATAAGACCTTTTTTTATTACCGTCTTTTCATAAAGACCTATTTTTATAAGGACATTTTTCATGACCTTTTTTGTAATGACCTTTTTTATAATGACCTTTTTTTATAACGTCATTTTTTATGACGTCTTTTTTATAATGACCTTTTTTATAATGACCTTTTTTAGTAATGACCTTTTTTATAACGCTCTTTATACTGACCTTTTTTATAATGACCTTTATAGAATATTTTTCATGACCTTTTTTTATAATAACATTTTTTTATAATGACCTTTTTTATAATGACCTTTTTTTATAATGGCTTTTATAATGACCTTTTTTATAATGACCTGTTTTATAATGACTTTTATAATGACCTTTTTTATAATTACCTTTTTTTTATAATGACCATTTTTATAACGACCTTTTTTATGACCTTTTTTATAATATCCTTATTTTATAATGACCTCTTTTTATTTTAATGACCTCTTTTTATAATGACCTTTTTTTATAATGACCTTTTATATAATGACCTTTTTTATAATGACCTTTTTTTATAATGTACTTTTTTATTTTGACCTTTTTTTTAGCATCTACTAAGCCTGATGAGTTCGGCATTTTGACGACATCTACTTACTGATTTCTGCCCTCTAAGAATTATTATATCAAAAGAAAATATAATATACATAAGTCTGTTCTTCCCACCCACGATGATCGGCTGGAATGTAAACTGCTTCATTTTCCTTTTTTGTTGCTGCTTTGACCTTTGTGTCATTCAGTGATAAGAACTTTAACTACAAGGCTCGAAACTTTTATTTTTGCATGTACGAGTGCTGTTGAGGAGGAGGGGGAGGAGGAGGAGGAGGAGGAGAGGAGGAGGAGGAGGAGGAGGAGGAGGAGGAGGAGGGGAGGAAAGATAGGAGAAACAGGAAGAGATAGGGAGTGCAAGGAAACCGAATTGGGGAGAGGTGGAAAAAATATACAACAAAAAAAGGTTCAGATGGAAGATAATGAAAATATAATATTAGGTAGACAAAAATATCACTTAATATACAACAATTATAAACAAAACATACACAAAAAAGTATGCTAATAGCGGATGAAGACGTATTATGGCAGATTACATAACTACCAAACAAGAAAATATGAAAAAAGGACTAATACAGATAACAAAGGACTGAAATAAAGGGCTAAAGGAAAACACATTTAT
>JACEEZ010009500.1:0-13802 GCA_016584305.1 Chionoecetes opilio | reverse complement strand
AAAAATTTGGTGCAGATGAAGATGGCATTGCCCAGACGGGATAGAGGGGACTGGCTTCTTCCCTAATAAGCTTGTCCCGCAAAAAATTAATGGAACGGGGCCCAATTATCACCGGCAAAAAGAAAACCATATTGCTGAGGCGTTCAAAGATTTCACCAGGCCCCCAAACTCCCCGGGAAATCAAGGATCATTTCAACAATAGGAGGGAGCCCTCTAGAAAATGAGATGAAAAAATTGATAGAAGAAGAGTGCGGCCAACGATTTTTGGAACTCCATAAAATTGGAGCAGGAAGTTAACAAGGGCAGAGGTGCTGGCAGAAACTCTTAAACACCAGCAGCAAAACTTTCCACATGGGGGAATGTTTTACTGCATAGCGATAAGATAAGATACTTTGATCCTATCTAGACACCTTGCAAGTACCAACTACAAGGTTATTGACTATACAAAGAGCCACCACGCAAGGCCCGAAACTTGGTGGACTCTAACCGCTGACCGAAGGGGCGCGGGACTCGCAAACTCTAGCCAGAAACTCTACCAACCGCGCCACCCTGGCGGTAGTCCAGTCAAAATACGGTTTGACCCTGAACAAATTCCAAGAAAGCGTTTTATTGTTTTTTTTGGTAGTATTACATGTAGGGAAAAACATACTAAAATTTACCAAAATATGGTTACCACAAAGGGTCCAAATGTGACGTCAAAGAATATGCCGCCAAAGCTATAAAATGTTAAGGGGATCGACCCCCCCAATTTTTTTTTTTCTTTATTAAATTAAACCTACATCTTTGAAACTTGGTACTTTTATATAAAACAAGTAAAAAAAAATGGAGTCGTCTTTTTGGAAAAATTTTTGATTTGACGCATAGAAAACGAGTTAGCGAAGAAAAACGTGATTTTAGGGGGGTCCCCCCAAAGACTACTCCTCCGTCAATATCAGTCGGAGAGAGTCGGTAGAGGTGCATTCGAAAGAGGAATAAAGCCGCTAGGACGTCAAGGGCGATTTTTTTTTTTTTTCTAATTAGATCAAAAATTATAGCCCCTCATAAATAAAAAAAAAAAAAAAAAAATAAAAAAAATCATTTTTTTTCTTTTTTTTTACTTTGAGGGACTATTTGAGGGACTAAAACACCTATACATTATATGGGGGGAAACAACATACTAAAATTTTTTACCAAAAATTTATCACCACAAAGGTCCTAACTATGACGTCATAAGACGATGACAGCCATCGCACTAAAAATAACCACTATTTTCCTTATTTCAAAGCTGTAGCTGTAGGTTACAGAAGAGTTTACATTTTTATAAATATATATATTTTGATATAACAATTTTTATACAAAGTTTTATACTAACTACACGGACAGGCGAGGTCATGACGTCATCAATGACGTCATGACATACATGTACATTTCTAAAAATTATAGAATACACAGTGCATTTTAAGACCTACTTCATCACTGATAACCGTGTCAGTTTAATAGTCCTCTATTTTCATCATCAGACACTGCTTCCTCACTCATATTGTCACAATGCCCTTCTTGACATGGTCCCCCATACCTGAACAGATAAGTCCGTGTGTTTTCAAGTGCACCGAAGTGTACTACAACCACGAGAACAAATTTCAGTGAATTATTTTCAGAAGTTTTTCTGGGGGCAGGTGAAGTAATCATCATCACTGGATAGACTGTTGTTTCTGCAATTCCCATCCCCATTCATAGTGTCCATGGCCTCACCCTTGTCCCATCCAAAGCATCACTTGAAGGTAACTCCGAAGGGCATGATACTTCGTTGCAGAGGAGGTTCGGTGGCAGTCGTTCAGGTGTAATAAAACTTTTGGCTGAACCAACTTTTCGGCAGAGACTAGAATACCTCATTGCAGACAGATTGTCTCCAGGTTTGCTCCCGAACAATGCCACCATCGCTTTACACCCAGCGTCTTCAATCTCAGCTATGTTTTTTTTTTTTTTAAAGGTGTGGAAAAAACATCTTGCACAGCTTTTGAAACAGTTTTTTTTGCTTTTTTGGGAAAAAACATTAAAACCCCTAAAAGGGATCCCAAATACTGCAGGGTATTTTGGGAAACCCAATCCCCTAAATCGAGCAATTTTTTAAACATTTTAAAAATTTTTACAAGGGTTTTTGGATTTTTAGTATTTTTAAAAAACCGGAAATAAATAGTGCCCCCCCTGAAGCTTTAGATTAAATTATTTTTAAAAATTAAACCCTTTAAGGGTTTGACAAGAAAAACCTACTACCCAAAATTTTTGTTTTTTCTATCCCCCCAAAAACCCAAATGTATTTTCGGGTACTTCGTGTTTCTGAGTGTCCCCCCCGTGCAAGTTTTTTCCCCCATATCCCAGTTTTTGCCAGCAAATTTTGAAAAGGTTTATCTCAAACCCTACAACTTTATTTTTTTTTTTCCCCCAAAAAGGGATGGGACGCTGAAAGGCGAGTCGCCCCCTTAATCCCAAAAATATAAAAAGCCCCAACTGAAAGGGAAAAATTAAATTAAAAAAAAAAAATTTTTTTCCCAAAAAATTGTTTTTTAACCTTAACTTTTTTGAACTTTTTACGTTTTTTTTTTTTAATTTCAGAGGGGGAAAAAAAAAAAAAAAGGGCTTTATTTAAAATTTTGAAAGCCCAAGCCCTTTTCCGCAATCCCAATTGAATTTCCCCCCAATCTCGCCCCCCCTCAAAACCCCAAGGAGGATTTTAGGGGTTTGGAAAACCCCCCCCCCCCAAAATCACGTTTTTTATCCGAAATTTATTTTTTTATGAGGAAAACCCTTTTTTTTCCCCCCCCATAAACCCAAAAAATTTCCCCCTTAGAAAAAAATTTTTCCGTATATATACCAACTTTCAGTTTTGTGGGTTTTCAAAAACCAAAAAAAAAATTGCCCCGTTTTAATGGGGAAAACCGTTTCCCCCCTTAACTTTTTAATAGCTTTTGGGGGGCCCCTTTATTTTTTTAAACCGTAAACATTTGGACCCCCTTTTTTGGTAACCATTTTTTTGGTTTAAACCCGTTTATTTTATTTTTTTTCCCTCATGAAAATACAAACCAAAAAAAACAATAAAACCCCCGCTTTTTTTGGGAATTTGTTTCGGGGGAAAGGTTTTTTTTTTCGTTTTTTTGCCCCCTTGGACATATAATTTGCAAAAAAACCCCATTTAAAATAAAAATTAAGGAAATAAAATTTTTACCATTTAAAAGGTTTTTTAAAAACCTTTTTGGGGTTAAAATAAGCAAGGGGGGGCCCCATCTTAGATGGGGAAAAAGTGGATAGGGATAGGTGAGTGAAAATTGGGTTAATGTGGATTTTTTAATTTTCCCGGGGTTTTAATTTAATTTAGCTTTCCAAGCTTTTTAAATTCCCAAAAAACCCTGGGCCCCTTTTTTCTTATAAACCCGGGTTCGGCACCCCAAAAAACCTCCCCATTTTAAAAACCACTACCTATTTAAAAATTATAATTTTTTTTAAAGTATAGGAATTTTGGGGGAAAATGGAACACGCCCGGGCTGAAATTGGGAAAAGGGGGCCCCTTTTAAGACCCGGCTTGATTTTTAGAGCCCCCTTAGGGGGTAAATTGAAACCCCCAAACCCTTTTTATTACCACCAACCCCCCCCCATGTTTATCCGGGCAGTTTGTGGGGAAAGATTGGGCCACACCCTTTCCGACCCCCCCTTTAAAAACGGGAAAATTCCAACCCACACTAAATTTCCTTTGGTTCCCCTCCCTTCTTGCAAAGTAAATCTTTCCAGTGTTTAGGTGACCCTTTTTTGCCCCGTTATTTTGTTATTTTAAATTTTCCCCATATCCATAATAGCTAAACAAAAAAAAACCCGGTTTTTAAAAAATCCAAATTAGTAATGCATCCCTTAATTTAAGTTTCCCCCTTTACTATACCCGTGGTATTTCAAAAATATAAATTTTTCTTATTTCCTTCCACTCCCCTAGATTCTTAATAACTGCCCCCATCAGTTTTCCAAACTTTTTTCAATTTTAATTATAAAGCAAGAAAATTATTTTAAATTGTTTTGCCC
Source organism: Chionoecetes opilio (assembly GCA_016584305.1). NCBI lineage: Eukaryota > Metazoa > Arthropoda > Malacostraca > Decapoda > Majidae > Chionoecetes > Chionoecetes opilio. The sequence goes on along the minus strand of JACEEZ010009500.1, from coordinate 9,758 downwards.
TTTTTCCCCCTTTTTTGAATAAAAGTGAGACTACTAAAGTGTTTTTTTAATCAAATTTTTTTAAATTTTTAAATATTATTAGAATATTATAGTTGTAATTTTTGTTTAAATCGAAATGAAAAGGCGTTTTAAATTTTTTTAGTTGTACGTACAAGGTTATTGGAAAATACTGAAACATAACCCCCAGCGACTCGGGTACATAAAATTGTTTTTGAAAATGCAAAATTTTTTGTCGTATACCAAATTCCCTTGAGGGGCCCCACAACGATCATGCCCCCCCCTTAAAAGTTTGGACGGGCTCTCCCCCTTGGGCCAAAAATTTCAGGGGGTACACAAAAAAAATTTTACCTTGCCCCCCCCCCACCCCTCCCCTTTTCAATTTTGTGGTTCGCCCCACTGACAATGTCTTTATGTTTTTTCATTATATGTTAAATTTGAGTAATTCCCCTTCCAAAATATCATTTCCCATACACGGGGGAAAAAACTTTTTTTCCCTAAGGCCCCTGCGCTTTTTTTTATCTCCCCAAAATACCTAAAACCCCTAAACAACTGTTAAAAGCTAGGGGGAAAAGTTCTTTTTAACGGGGAACCCCCCGCCATTTTCAGACAAAAACATATTTTTCTGATAAAATTTGCTTTTTTTAAGAGAATCTGACCTTTTTTTTTTTCGTGAAAAAATCACTAGATTCTTTTTTACCCCCCAAAGCCCCCCCTGAAAAAAAACTAGTGATCACTATTTTTTTTTTTGGGGATTTCAAAGTAAAAAATAAAAATAAACGGGGCCCTGCGGGGCCCAATTTTTTTTGGAAGGACTAGTTTTTTTTGCCTAAAATTGGGGTTTTTCAGATATTCTTTTTTTCCCGGGAAAAACCCATTTTTTTTTTTTTTTTTTTGTCCCCCCAAAACCCTCCCTTTTCTTTTCTTTGAAAACAATGTATCTCTTCCCAAAAAAAGCACAAAAAAATTGGGCCCAGGAAATAAAAAAGCAGTTTTCCCCCCAAGAAAAAAAAGGAAAAGAAAAGGGAAATTTTAAAAGGAAAATTGTTTCCCGCCCGCTTTCGACACCGGCCGAGTGATCCGCCCCGGCCTAGAATAATTTAAAAAGCCCCCTAGCTCTGAAACGCCCTCCCGGGGGCCCCCAATTATTCCCTTTAACCGAACTAAACCCAAAATTTCCCCCTGGGCCCCGGGCGGATTTTAAACTCCCCAAAACCTTTAAACCCAAACCAAAAGGGGTTAGGGGGTATAAAATTTTAAAATAGGGTATATAAGTTTTAAAGGGTTTTCCCCGAATTTTTAAAAAATGGGCAGCAACTGCCAAAAAATAATACAGAAAAAATAAGAGTAACGGGGGTAGAAACCCCGCCCCAGTTCTCGCCATTTTTAACCCAATACTCTTCCTCCCAACTGGGGGGGACGGGGGGGGGGTGGGGGCGCAAAACCCCCTTTGCAGTTTAACAACCCAAAAACCGGGCTTTAAATCACGAAACCAAAACCTCGGGGGGGTTTTTTGGGCCCCCTTCCCCCAACCCCCCCCTTGAGTTTTTTTTTCTTTTCGTAAAATTCTAGTGTTTCCCCCATATTTCTCCCATTTCCCCCATAAAATTTTGGGGGCCCCGGGGGGGAATTTGGGGGGGTTTATGGGGGGAAAAAAATTATGCGTCGGAAACAGAAATTTTTAAGAGTTGTGTAGGGGGCAAAAATTCCCTAATCTGGGGGAATTTTTTTTATATCTAGAAAAATTTTGCAAAACCCCCCCAAAATTTAACCAACGTACCCAAAATTTTTAACCCAAAAACCTGTTTTGGGGGGGGTTTTGGGACCCCCGAAAAAACCAAAACCTAAGTAACCTAACCCAAAAAAATCCATCAAAACCCAAATTTAATTTACCTAGCCTAAAAAAATCTAACCTAACCTCCTAGCGGGGTTTTTGGGAAAAGGGTTTCCCTCGACACTTTTTTTTCACATTCTTTTGGGAAATCGTGGGGTTTCACACGTCCCCCTGGACTCAGAAAAAATTTCAATACTTTTTTCCCTAATTTTAGGGGGTTTTTTTAAACACTCCTAACTAAAAAATTGGGGTTTTGCAATGCAAATTTTTTAAACCCCACACCCCAAATATCCCGCTTCCCCCGGGTTTCCCCAATTTGTTTTGGGTGAGAGGGGGGGAATTATGGGCAAACACTAGAATAATATTTTTAATTTTCCGACCCCCTTGTTTTTTTAGGTGTTATAATTACTTCTTCTGATAAGAAAAGGAAAAAGTTCAGTAAAAAACCCCCACCGATGTGATTTGGTTTTTTTAAATGCACAAAGCCCGGGTTTTTGGAACTGTCGCCGATAGGGAAAATCCCCGGGCCCACAGGGGGGAATTTCTCGCCGACGTGGAAAATTTTTGGGGACTGGTAAGGGGCCGTTTACTAACCTAACCTTGAATTGGTCAATAAACCCCAAAAAAACCCAACCCCAAACTAACTCAAGATCAAGAACTAGAAAGTCGCCGAAAAAGGGGAAAAAACGCCCCGAAAATGAAAAAAGGAACAACCGCCGACGTTTGGCGAGAATTTCCCATCCCGGGGAAAGTTCCCCGGGAACCCAAATACCTACCCTTTCCCCCCCGGGTTTTGGGGAGACCTTAAATAACCCGTAAAAGGGTTCAAAATACTTTTTTTCCAGGGGGGTTTTTCTTAAAACCCCCCAGCCCCTGTACCCCAGCAGTTTTTTTAAAGGTAACCCGGGGGTTTTTCCCGGGGGTTTTTGGGCCCCCCCTCCCCCGGGGGTTTTTTTTCGGCCCCAAAAACTAATGCTGCCCGCGGTGGAAATTTTACTATGGATTGAAGGGGATTAATTTCCCCCTAAAAAAAACAAATAAACCCAAAACCCCCTGGTCCTGTTTTTTACATAAACCCAAATTTTAGCCAAATTTTTCCAAATTTTCCCCCCTTTACAGAAATTGATTGATTGATTTTTAAAAGCCTAAACCCGGTGGAAGGTGCCGGGTCCTTTACAGTTTAAAACAAGAATCATTTTCATATGTGTAGAATCCCCAAACGGGCACATCCTTCGGGGCATTTTTTTTTGTTTTTTAGCAAAAAATCTGATTTTTTTAATAATTTCCTCATATCAGGGGACGGCGTGGGAAAACGAACCTATTGAGGAAAAAATAATGATAAAAAAGCTCTTGAGACCCTCTTTTTACCAATTTGGGTATCATACATAAACTTTAAAAGAAATTTGGTTTTTTAAAAAAAAGCACGTGAAGCCCAACACGCACATGTAAGCGTGGGGATGATTTGGGTGTTTGCGCGACACGGACCCCCCGGTGGCTCCCGCGGAATGGACCTCGTAGCTTTTCTAGAAAGCTTTTCAATATCGTTTCCGAATACAGGTTTTTTTCCATCTCCGTGCGGTCTAGTAAAATTCGACCCCGTAAAAGGGTACGCTGGTAAGTTTTCTGAATCCCCGGCCCCCGGCTTTTCGCTTCTTATGGCTTTTTACGGCTTTTACCAGGTTTGGGGCCCAAACCTAGAAATCGGGTTCTTTAAAAAGGGCCTTTTGCCAAACAGAAAAAAAGCAAGTGCCCAAAAAGCCCGGGTTTTTTCGGTTCTTCACCCAAATTTTGCCCTCATGGTTTAAATTTTTCCCTTGAAGGGTTTTTTTCCTTTCCCCTATGAGTAGTAATTTTTTTCCCCCACAAAATTTTTCAAAAAACTTTTAAAAGGGGGTTCCCTTTAACAAGGGTGGCAAATGCCTGCTCCATAGGCACCCCCCATCATTTTCGGGGTCGGAAAGGGGATCGGAAAGGCTGGGATGATATAGTTTGGGGACAGGCAGACAGACAGACAGAGGAGAGAGAACAAACAGGAACCCGGGCAGAGAGACAGATCGAGAGAGAACAGACAGGAAAAGACCCGCCCGGAAACCCACAGACAGATAATAGAGAAAGACAGACAGAAAAAAGGGGTATTTTGGGAGGGTTCCCTTCCCGGGGTAAAAAATTTTATTTTTAAGCCCCCGCCCCTGCTTTTCCATCACAAAAAAAACGATTTTTGCGGGTGCCAAAAACTCTTTTTGTTTTTTTTTGGGTTGCCCAGAGGAAAAATGTCGTAAAACTTTTCCCCCTTGAGAGGCCAAGGAAATTTGTTAAGGTTTTACATATTTTAAGGGAAAAGCAAAAAAGTAGGGAGCGTGATTTTTCTGTTTAAAACACGATATCTAAAATTTTTTTTGAGCTCTTAGAAGGCCTAAACAAATTTTTTTTTTAAATCTATAGAATTTGGGCCCTTTATATTTAAAATGAAATGTTTAGGGCGCTATGAAAATGTTTTTTTGAATAAATTTTTTGCTACACAGCCATTTCACGAAAGTGCGTTTGAGGAAAGTTTAATCTTTTTTTATGGGCCCCCGTACGTTTTTGTAAGGCCCAGTGTACCTACTCTCCTTTCACCCAATTTTTCTTTGCCTAAACCTAGATGAATTTCTGGTTTTGATTCATCCCCCAAATTTCATCTCCCCCCCTTTTAAAATCCATGGGCGGGGGTTGGGTTTGGGGGGGGTGTTTTTGGGGTGGGGGGGGTGGGGTTTGGGGGTGTGGTGGGGGGGATGGGGGATGGGCGGTTTGGGGGGGGGGTGTGGTGGGCGGTGGGGTGGGCGTGTTGGGGGGTGGGGGTTGTTTAAGGGTGGGGGGGGGGGTGTGGGGGGGGGGTGGGTTGGGGCCGGGGGTGGTGGTTTTGGGGGGTGGTGGGCCCGTGGGGAGAAAACCTCCTTTCCCTTTGGCGTGAAAACAGACTGATTTAAAAAGTTCGTATTCGTTTCCCCGGATAGGTTCTCTAAAAGGGTTTTTTTTTTGTGTGATATAACAAAATAAAACCCCAAAATTTTTACATTTTTATTGCAAAGTTAAAAATCACCTGGAAAAAATTTTTTTAAGTTTTTTGACTATACATACAATAAACCCAGTTTTTTTTGCTAACCAGCAAGCTCAACGAAGATTCGGACCATTAAAATTCGAGGGAGGGGGAAATTTTTTCCCCAGACGCGCTGGGTTTTTTAATATTTGTGACTTTCCTGTTAAGGTCACCACTCTACCCCCTTCTACTCCTTACCTATTTTAAAATTAAAATACAGATCCTTTGTGTCGGCCATGTAATAAGTTAAATTGGATGAGAAAAAGGGAAAAGGAAATTTTTTCGGGGGGGGTTTGAAAGATTTCTCAGCCGCGATCGTTGGCCAGGCTCTTAAAAACCACCCCCCAACCCCGCGAAAATTTTTACGGGAAAAGAGTAAAAAAAGTGTATCTGCTCTTTTTCTTGCACGAAAAGTAAAAAATAAGTGGCGGGGCTTAATAAAAAATTTTTTACTTCCAAAGGGCATGGACAAATACCCCCAAGGTAAACAGACAGACGAGCGAGTGACAGACGACAGAGAGAGAACAAGGGCAGACAGACAGACAGGAGGAAGTCACAATCGTCTCGTGCTCGCGTTTTCCCACAGCCCCCAAAGATGGCCGACCACAAAAAAGGACGGGGAAAATATTTTAATTGGGCGATGACGACCTATTATCATCAAAGACCCACAATACCAAAACGGTGATACTACAACACTCCACCCCTTTTAGGCGTATTAAACCCTTGTGTCCCCTTTAAATTAAGGGTTTTTAAGGGTTTTATTAAAGACTTTGTAGCCCCAATACAGGGTTTTTGGGGGGTTTCTGTGGGAATTTTTGGGTTTTTTTTGGGTTTTGGTGGTTGTGTGGATTTTTGGTGATAATTGGGGAAATTGTTCCGAATTGTTTTTTTGTGACTTCAAGGACGATTTTTTTTGGAAAGTTTGGGTTTTTTGCCCGACTCTCCACTTCCCCCAAACAAGTCAAACCTGGGGAACGGGGGTTTCGGGGGGGAACAAATGTGCTCCCGGAAACCGTAATTAAAGAGTTTTTAGGGGAAAATTTTCCCAACTGGGCATTGCCCCTTTTTCTAGAGAAATTTGCCCCAACCAAAATTACCTAACCTAGCGGGGGGCTTGCCCCCGATAAAAATTTAACCTAACCAAATCAATAAGAAAAATAACCAAAAAAATAACCTAGCAAACCCAACCCCAATAAATCTAAACCCAAAACCTAACCAAATCTAAAGTAACCAACCCGACTAAACAAATCTACCTAACCTCCCAGCGGGGGGTGGGGGTGTTTTTTCGACACTTCGGTATCTTTTTGTGAGGGTCCCCAAAGTCCTGGACTCAAAAAAATCCAAAAAAAAGTTCCCCAATTTGGATTTTTTTAACACACCTAATCAAAAATATTGGGGTTTCGACGCATATTTTTACCCCAGCCAAATATCCCGCATTGCCCCCGGTCCCCAAGCCCGTTTTGTGGGAGAGGGGGGGTACTAGACAGGAACTATTACTTACTAGCAACACTAGAATAAAACCTTTTTTTTTGGGTATTAATTTTCCTAGGGCCAAAGGGTGTAGTCGTTCTAATATTTTTTCGGTCAATTTCTACGGTAGGTTTACCCACAGGTATTAAAATTTTAAAAAGGAAACCAAAAATTCCCTACACAATTGGAGCATGGTTTTTGTTGACCTTATTGATTTAAGAGACATTTTCTATTGAGCTTTCCGTTTTCAAATCATGTTCGGAGATAAGAAATTTTAGGTGGGGCGAGGAAAAATGTCTCCTTTTTTACAAAATGCCTCCCCCTTCCCCTTTTTGACCTCTCGCTTTTTTTTTGGTATTTTATTAAAATTTTATATTTGGACCCGTTAGGGGGTTAAAGGTTAGGTTAGGTTAGGTTTGGTAAGGTAAGGTAAGGTAAAGGGTTTGGTTAGGTTTGGTTGGGGAGCCACGGTGCGCTCCCAAACAAAAAGATACGGTCCAAGAAGAGGAAGAGGGGGCATTTTTACCAAGGAGACATTCCTCCCCCATAAAAATGTTTTTTATATTCCGAAACTATTGTTTTCGCGGAAAGCTCACTGGAAAATGTCTCTTGAATACAATAAGGGAAAAAAAAAACCAGCTCCCAATTTAAAAGAACTGCAATCCGAAAAGCCCGTGTCGCTGGGGTTTTTTCTCACAATTTGGTGAAAAGTTGGTCAAATTGAAGAAAAAAAATGGGGTTTTTTCCACTGTCAAAAAAACAAAGTATAAATATTAAAAAACGATTTTCTTTTATATTTTATTGTATGAACCCTATTCTGAAAAACGAAATTTAACCCAAAAACCCAAATGGGTTTTTGTTGAGGGGGCGAGGTAAAGCACTCAAATTTTTATATAGTCAATAACGAATTTTTTAGAAGTTATTTACCTGGGCGGGCATATTTTTCCGTTATTATGTGTATAAATCGATAGAAAGCTAGAAGTGCAATGAGTCGACGCGTGAAGGGGAATTTTTTTGGATTAAATCCCCCCGCCAAAATCTCCCCCCCACCACTCCCCCGGGGCCGTCGCCTCCCAATAACCACATTTCGCGCAAAAAAGCCGATTTCGGCATTTTTTATTCTTTTTTTAAAGCTTTGCTTATTGTTTTTTTTGACAACGTTTGCCAGACGCAGCGTATGTCTTAAAAAACAGTGTAAACATCGCCCAATTTTTAACTGCCCAATTACTTAAAAAAAATCTATTAAGTTTTGGGCTACCGGGGGCGATAATTTGCATTAAATTGCTATTATAGAACGTTTCCATCGTAATGCATGTCTCCATATAATTTTAGAACAAAAGAAGAACTATATTTTTTTTGGGATTCAATTTCGGTCATCTATTTATCGCGAATTAATTTTTGAAAAAATTTGTCGCGGGGCCAAAACACAGTAGACCACCTTTGAGTTAAAAAATGCCAGCGACCCTGGCATTTCTCGGTTTTAAATTTTTCCCCTAATTAAGAGAACTGCAACTCCGAAAAAAAAGCCCGTGGTCCTGGCAGTTTAACTCAAATTGGTGAAAAGTTGGTCAAAATTGAAAGAAAAAAAGGGTTCTCCCGCACTTAAAAAACAAAAATATAATTTAAGAACGATTTTCTTCATAGTTTATTTTATAGAAGCCTGATTCTGTAAAAAAATTGTATATAACCAAAAAACCCAAGGGGGTTATAGTTGAGGAGGCGAGGTAAATGCTACTTCCATGTATTATATAGTCAAAACGAATTTTGAATTTATCTATACCTGGCAGTCTTTGTTTCCTTTTATTATGTGTATCAATCAATAAAAAACCTGGAATGAAAAGATCCGACGCGTAAGTACAATTTTTTGTTTAAATTTCCCCCCGCCACAATCTCCCCGCCCACCCTCCCCCCCCGCGGCGGTCGCCTCCAAAATTTTAAAACCCTACTTTGCGCAGCAACACCCCGTTTTCGACATTCTTTTTCTTTTTTTTTTCCAAGGCATTGCTTATGATTTTGACAAGCTTTTTCCCAACGCAGCGTACTGTTTAGAAAAACAGGGGAAACACCCCAAAAATTTTTTAAATGCACAATAACATGTAAAAAAATATTAAGCTTGTCTCGGGGCGAGTTTTTGCTAAAATTGCTATTTTAAAAAATTTTTAACGTAATGCTGCATGATACCAAAGAAAAACAAAGAAGTTTTTTTTTTATTTCAGAGGGGTGCATCAATATTTTATCGCAAAATTGATTTATAAAAAAAATATTATCGCGGGGGGAAAAAACACAGAAAACAATTTTTGGGTTTAAAATTTCCACGCCACTGGTTTTCCGAGTTTTCAGTTCTCTCCAATTTGTAGGCAATTTTGGGTGCCATCGTAAAAATTTCCCTATATTTTTGTTGCAAAAATGAAAAAAAGAAAAAAAGAAAATTAAACCTTTACCTAACTAACTTTCCCTAACCTAACCTTTTACCTAACCAACCTTTTCCCAACCAACCTTTACCAAACCAAAACCTAACCTTTCCCTAACCAACAGGTGATAATGGCGAGATTTTTTCACGGTCTTTTTCAGAGACACCGACTAGTTTTTCCTGGCCTAAAATAAGGTTTTTTTCGGGCAATTTAGTTTCACCCAAAAAAAAGATTTTTGTGTGCCTTATGTTTTTTTTGGGGTGTTTTTTTTGGTTGGAATGAAACGCACCGTAGATAAAGCAATTTGCCCCCTGCGTCATGTGCCACCGCCCAAAAATTAGAATTATCATCCCCACTGATTTTTTTTGTGCCTGAAAATGATACACAGTTTTATATCATGACTGTATAAACTACCCCCGTTTCAGCGTTGTTTTTGCTTTTTTCTGCAAATAAACTTGGCATTTTGCTTCTCAAATTTTTTCCCCTTGGGGCGACAAAAAACAGTAGCCATCACCCTTCAGGGGACAGGACACCAAGTCTTGCCAAAACTTTCAAACTTTAATAGAATTTGCTTTCAGTTGGCAGAGGGTTTTTTAATATCCAAGCATTTCCCCAGGTAAATATATGAGACTTTTTTTTACTTTACCCTAATTTCCCTGAATTCCCCCGAGTGGCACCAAAGTTTGGGTTTAAAAAACTAGTGGCGCTTTACGTAGTAGGGATAGCAAGGTCGCCACTCGGTTTTTTTTTTTGTCATTTGTTTATTTTTTAGCCCTAACAGACAGATGAAACCAAAATGACAAGACTTTTAAAAAGCCCCTTCTAACTTTTTTGAAATATGGATGTACCAAATGTAAATATTAAACCCCCCATTAAATTCCCCGTAAAAAAACAAAGAAACGTTTTAATGGCGACCCTTTTCTGATGGGCCTTCGGTTTTTTAAATTTTTTTTTTTTTGCAAAAAAAAAA
>JACEEZ010009499.1:0-83260 GCA_016584305.1 Chionoecetes opilio | reverse complement strand
GACTTTGAATCTGAAAGTTTACATACTTGGCAGCGCAGTCCATAAGACGGCGGGTCCGTCAAGAAGCCTTACGGCGGATTGGCATAGCCCACGTGTTATGGACTCGCTCAGCGGGAGTATTTGGCGTTGTCGGTACCTGTGCAGGAGGACAAAGATCCGGATCTTCAAGTCGCTTATGATCCCTGTCTTACTCTATGGTTGTGAGACATGGACACTAAATAGTGACTTGAAGAGACGAATCAATGCCTTTGGTAATAAGTGTCTTCGCAGAATCATGGGTATTGCTGGGATGATTACGTGTCAAATCAGCGATTGCACCGTGAGACTGAATCGAGGCCTATTACCTGCATAGTCCGCCCAGCGCCAACTTCGGCTATATGGGCATGTGGCACGCTACCCTGAAACCGATCCTTCCCATCGGGTTGTATCTGTAGGAGACAATCCGGCGTGGAGGAGGTCAAGGGGGCGCCCACAAGGCTCGTGGATGGGCAAGTTGATGTTTCTTGTCGAGAGCTGCTTGGTATGGGAAAGGAGCCTGCATGGGAACTCGCGCGTGGTGACCCCGGGAGAGGCGTCGTAGGGTGGGCGAGGCGACGCGCCCCCTGGCGTATACCCCCAATGATTGATTGATTGATTGATTATATACAAAAATTTGCCGTTGTTGTGAAATACCCATTAAATACAGATTTAATTTCTTAAAATTGTGTTATGAATACCCTATAACAGAGGTCGGCAACCCAAAATTCGAGAAGAGCCAGTTTCTTCAAACTTGGCAGAAAAGCAGTGCTGATGGAGCCGCAGTGAAAATTATGAATGGAAATTACGAAACTAAAATGTCTCAGGTCTCTTGAAAGAGCCGCAGGTTGCCGACCGCTGCCCTATAAAGATGATAATAGTACCCTAAACTAGAGATAAGAAGCTCCTGAAAAGGTCGCAAAGATGTTGCAAGAAGTTGCAAGGTCATCGATACGTTGTGTCAACGTATGACACACGTTGTGACGACGTACCTGGGAGTGGACAGAAAATCGGTTCCCGCAACGTTTTGAAAAGGTCTCTCACAACGTAACTGGAACCTATTCACAACGTTGTGAAGACGTTGCTACAACGGAATTTTGTTTGCTGGGAACCTGTCATGTCCTGCCACCTATAGCTACATGTACTAGGTAGACAAGGAAGGCCAAATTTTAACAGCAAACCTACGCTACCTTATTTACAACTATAGGATTCGTACAGTAAATTAAGTATCTCATCGAGTGCGCTGATATTAATTCACATTACTGTGTAACGAGACGCAAAAGATATACGTAAAAAGACAGTGAAGTGAGAAATAATGTATAAATAATGAGAACAAAATGAGGTCGCTACATGGTGAGATATGCCGAGCTGCCTCTTGACTGAGGAATGGCAAGCTGCTTCCTGACGGAGAACAAATCATGTCGCTACATGGTGAGATGCATTACACCGATATTGTGGAGGGACAGGCTGCCACCTGACGAAAGAACAACAGCAGTTGAGAGAGGCCGCTGCCTCAGCTGGTCTCACTTCACCGTGACTGAGTGTGTCAGGCGGCCTCCTGACGGAGAAATAACATGCTGCCGTTACATGTTGAGATACCGCGCTGCCCGGTGACAGAGGAGTGCAAGGCAAGGCCTCCTTGACAGAACGCCACGCCCTGTATACATGCAACCGTAACAAGCGAAGCTACGCTTCCTTGATTTACAAGAAGATTCGTCTCTCATCGAGTGTGCTTATATATATTCACATTACGGGGTAATAAGACGCAAAAGATATACTTAAGAAAGGCAGTGAAGATGAGAAAAAATGTATAAATGATGAAGATGAGTGGTTAAATCCACCCAGAGTATCCTACAGCGAATTAATCCGCCACGGAAATCTCCGGCCGCGGGGTCGGCTGGGGAGGCAGGAGCCAGGAGCAAGCTGTTGCCTCTCCGCGCGGCGGGATGAAATGAAAAGTAAACATCGTACCTCTGGCGCGCTACATGGCATCCGAGAAAAACACAAACTGGATAACCAAGCCTCCAGACCGCTACACTGGCGTCTCCTCTAGGTCGTACCTACCAGGGATCCTCATACACACACCTGCCTCGCTCGCCACCCAGACATACACACATACACACACATACACGCATACATGATTCATCATTACAATCGTAACACAATGGTTCCCAACCTTTTTTGTCCCATTCCCCTTTTCCACTCACTTTTCCACCTGTAAACCCTACCGTACAACGAAATAGCTAAGCAGCAAATTAATAGAACTTTTTTCTGAAAAAATGATGTTTTGTAATTCGAGAGAGCTGGAACCAAAATGACGGGTCGCTGCAGTTTAACCATTTTTGATATAAGTTGGTCTATGGAAAACAAATATGGGCTTATTCCACTGCCTTAAACACAAAAGATATATTAAACGATTTTCTTCTATAGATATGTTAGAAGCCTGATTCGTAACATTGTAATAACAAATAACCATGGAGGTTAAGTGAGGGGCAGGTAAGCTACTCTATGATATTAAGCAATACGAATGTTTAGAAGTTATCTATACTAGACAGTCATATTTCCTGTTATTGTGTATCAATCAGATAGAAGCTGGAAGTGCAATGAGTCGACGGTGAAGTGGATGTTTTGATTCACATCTCCCCGCCCACCACTCCCCGCCTGCGGCGTGTGCCTCCACTTATAACCTACATTGTCGCAGCAACAAGCCGCAATTTCGCATTCTTTATTCTTCGTTTTCCAAAAAAGCATGCTTATTGTAATTTGACAAGCATTGCCATGACAGGGGCGGCAGTTACTGTCTTAGAAAACAGTGTGAACACATGCCAAATTTTATTCATGCTACAATACATGTAAAAAAATTTAAGCTTTGCTATCGAGGCGACTGTAATTTGCATTAAATACTATTATAGAACGTTCATCGTAATATGTCACCATATAATTAGTATGAACAAAAACAGAAGAACTATTTTTTTTTTGGTATTCAGATGCGGTGATCAATGTTTATCGCGAAAATTAATTGATGAAGAAATTACTCCGCGGAGGCAAACCAGTTAGCCCAACCTTTGATTAAACTTGCCAGCGACCACATGGCATTTTTCTCGGTTTCAGCATTGGTAATTAAAATGCCTTACACTGTTATCTGCATTAAGCTGTACCGTTGGCCTATTTAATGAAAACAAACACGTCTGTTCAGCAGAATTTTATATTTAAGTTATAATACATCAGGAAAAATGTCATGTTATTGTTGTTATAAGTTGTAGGTATTGTAGCAAAGCCTATCCTTATAATACTAGCTTATTTTTGAGCTTTCAAGCCACATGTATGAATAAAGAAAGAAAAAAATCACATACAAACACATCAGTTTCACGTTTTAAAACAGCAATGTTAAGTATAACAAATTACAGTAACAGAATAGATACTTCCAGATTTAAAGACAAATAAAAATTCAAATTTCAACAAGGTAGGTTACTCGCCAGAGGTCATGTATTAGTGTTATCGATATTACGTAATTGTACGAAACTATCTAATACTTCACTTATTTTTACGCATGCACATGTATGAAAAAGAAACGAACAAAATCACATATACCGAAAAATAGTTTCACGAAAACAGAATGTTAGATATACAAGTCACGTACAGAATAGATATGTCCGATAAGAAAATAAAAAAAAAAAAAGTAGGATCGCCGTGTCATAACTTTCCTATTTGTACGATAGATGTAGAGATGACGTAGGATTGAGAGAGAGAGAATGAGATGAGACACACAAAGAGAAGAGAAGAAGATTGGTCACGTAAGAAAAAAGAAGAGAGATTTGTCGCTTTCAGACATGGAGAGAGAGGAGAGAGATGAGAGAGAGAGAGAGAGAGAGATAGAGAGATGAGGGAGAGAGAGAGAGAGAGAGAGAAGAGAGAGAGAGAGATTTGAGTTTGACTTTTGGTCCTTTACATACATGGATTTGGAGCGTTGCTTGCCGCATCAGAAAAAACGATGAGGATGTGTTTTAAATAGGAAATACATTAAACAGTGATCAATTTAGCGTCCACTAGCGTCTACAACCTAAATTGATCACTGTTTGATGTTATTTCTATTTAAAACACATCCTCATCGCTTTGTAATACAGCATACTGTGATTTTCCTAACATCTCTGCACAAAATAAAAGAGTACAGGACATATACAAATGTGTATGGATTTTGCGTCCACAACCGTAGATAACCAGTATATCAAGTCGCCAGGACAACTTTTATTTTTCTGTTACAGACACTGTGGTGGCGTTAATACTTATTTCTACATGCATGATTTCAGGAAACGTTAGAGGGGCTATCTGGAGAGTCTGTGTCATTTCCAGCAAACATTGTCATTACGGCGGCATCAATCAGTGTCCGGTAAATCACAAACGACATATTGGCATTGAGTCGGCAAACCGTAATGAAGTTATCGGCCTGGCTGAGGACCGACAACTTGTGCGTTCATGTTTGCACCCCGGCCTGTGTCGGTTACGTTACGTTTCTGTGTCAGATCTGTGTCGGCAATCCGTAACCAAACTATTGCCACTACTGAGCCACAAACGGGCCGACATAGCATCTAAATCGTGCCATAAGCGGGCTAACACAGCACTGTATCGTGCCACAAGCAGGCCGATTTAGCATCCAAATAGTGCCATAAGCGGCTAACACAGCAACTGTATCGTGCCACAAGCAGGCCGATTTAGCATCCAAATAGTGCCATAAGAGGGCCTACACAGCAACTGAATCGTCCACAAGCAGGCCGATTTAGCATCCAAATAGTGCCACAAGCAGGCCGACTTAGCATTGAATACTGCCACAACAGGCCGACTTAGCATTTTGAATAGTGCCACAAGTGGCCAATATAGCAGTTGAATAGTGCCACAAAGCAGCCGACAAAGCAGTTGAATCGTTTTACCGTTCCTAATGCCGATGTAGCACGCCGATTAGCTACCCCGCCCGGATTAGCTACCCTGCCACGACTAGCACGTACGGCAGATGACGTCACACAGGAAAACATTGGCCACGCCTCTGGACCAGAACATTATCGTCAGATTCGCTTATTTAACCTAATATATATATGTCTACAAAACTAATCCAAACCTATCCAAAATTTAACCAAACTAAATCAACCTAAACCAACCTTAACTTAACCAAAATTTAACCATTTATTTTTATATGATATAGAAAGGTATATTAGGTTACTTAAGTTTGATTAGGTTAAGTTAAGGCTTGGTTTAGATTTGATTTAGGTTTTGGTTAGGTTTCAGATAGGTTTGGGTTAAGTTTTTTTAGACTTATTTAGGTTAATAAGCGAATCTGAATGATAATGTTCTGGTCCTGGAGGCGTGGCCAATGTTTTCCTGTTGACGTCATCTGCAGCGTGTGCGTAGTCGTGGCAGGGTAGCTATCCGGCAGGCAGCTAGTCGGCGCGCTACACCGCCCCACTTTTAAATGAACACGGTTTGTGAATGGAATAACCTGTTGCCAGGATTGAATGGTTCTCAACTCTTACAGTAGAGCTAAGGACCAATATAGTGCAACAAGAATCAAAATTATCACTATACTTCAATCAAGCCATCAATCATCAGTTTCGGCTGCAGTATATCAGTCTTGCCTGTGGTTGAGGCAGTCTGGCACTGGCAGTCAGCAATGCATTCACAATGTGTGCCCTAATACACACATCAGGCCGATGCTACAAGATAAATACTGTAAATGAAACAACAATAATTGTGTATATAAATATAATTTTCATAAGAATATAATCACTGTATTGTTACAAAAGTGGAAAAAAAGTCAGACAAATGTGGAAAATTTCTATTATAGTAACAGTACAAATATATGATAATATAATAAATAATATATATATATATTATAATATATAATATATATAATATATATAATAAATGATATATATATATATATATATAGATATATATATATATATTATGGGGAGGAGGTAGCGGAGTGGTTACGTTTCCGACTGGCGTTTTCGGTGACCCGAGTTCGATCCCGAAAAAAACCCAAAACCTTTCTGCACCGTCGAGTGGCCTAAGAACACCCACATTGCTGCCCATCAACTCTACCTTCGACTGCGAGTGATCGGAGGACACAGGGGGCGGCATGAGCCTCTAATCACAGGCGTCACTATAAGAATTCTGCCTGCGCCACCACGGGCGAGGACCAACCATCAGAGCCCTCAAGTGAACCTCCAGAGCCTACCATCCGAGCCCTGGGTCACCACTGCCTACAGGCGCTATAGGCACAGATGTAAAAATATATATATATATATATATATGTCAATTTTACCCATAACGTATAGTTATAACAGGGAAGACTCTTATGGCTCTTATGGGAGCTGTCATCCTGCTCACGCACTATTCATGTACTATGTACTATATGTGACAAGTCATGAATATTGAGATGCTGCAAATCTAAATGATGAACGCCGAGAATAAAATTGGATAAGTATCATCGATCGTCTAACTTCATAAGACATTATGGGAAAATCTGACGTTAAACAGAAGGAAGAAGGAAAATTTAGCCTGAAAGTCTATCAATCTCTGTAAATTAGGTTAGGTTAGGTTAAGGAAAAAAGATAACCGAAATGTATCAGAAAATTATCAGGTTTACCTAAACCAATGAAACATATACGACCAGAGTGTTTAAGTCTCAACCCATAGCAAATCGGATAAATAATAGAATTCCCACCATCTGTCAGATGTGCAGGGCCAGTACTGGTGTACAGGTCCTGTACAGCAGGCCACTGGTGTCCTCTTCTGTTTCATTAAAGATACAAACATCTTGGGATAAAGACCATATGTGCCATGCTCACATGTTGGTGTCTTTTTCACCACCTAAAAGGCTTTGATCACAAGTTGCTCTGAAAAAGAAAACTAAGATTAGATTTTCATGATCCGATGCAGTCATAAGTTTACATAACTCTTTGCAGATATCTTATTTGTTCTATGGGCCAATAATCTTCACAAAAGAGATTGTTCAACCTGCAATCACTCAATTACACCTTACAATACAATATAGACCACAATCAGTGGCGTACCGAGGGGGAGGCCATGCGCCATGGCCCCCCTCCCCCCTTTACAAAGAAAAAAATATAACCAATAAATATATAGATAGCACCAATATATATTATATATATATATAATATATATATATATATATATATATATATATATATATATATATATATATATATATATATGTTCTATATATATATTTTATTGTTATGATTGTTCCGCTTAGTAAGGGGTCGGATATAATAAAAAATAATATAAATTATATATATATATAATATAATAAATAACTATATTATTATTATGCTGACAATATTATTATATATATATATATATATATATATATATATATATAATGTTAATATGATATGTATAATAGATAGATAGATGATATGATTATGAGATAAACAATTTGACTATCATATTATCATATATTAATAATATATATAATAATATATATAATAAATATTAACAATAAATATATAGTATAAAAAATTATAAAAATGCGGGCTTAAACTAATCATATAATAGTATAAATATAAAAAACTATAGATAAAGAATATATAAAAATTAATCTATATACTAACACTATAAAACTAAAAAATATATAAAAAAAAAAAAAAAAAAAATAAAAAAAACAAAAAAAAAAAAAAAAACAAAATACTACATATTAATAGATTTAAAATTATATATATAATTTTTATTTATATATTAATATATATTATATTATACTATATATATATATAATATTCTATATAATATATATAATATAATAATATATATGATTATATATATATTTTTTTATAGACATTATTTATATATTGGATTTGGTTTGGATTTTTTATTGGTGTTATGTGATTTTTTATTTTTTTATTTTATATATAATAATATATTTGTCTTCATATTTGTTAGTTTTTATAATTTTTATATTTTTTATTTTAAGATTTGGGTTATTATTTTTTATTATAAATATATCATCTACATATATATATAATAAATATATAATATATAGATATAAAAATATATATATTTTATTATATTGTTATATATTTTTTATATTATATATATATATATTAGTATATATTTATATTTATATATATATATATTATATTGCCCCCGCCCCTTTCAATTTTCTGGGTACGGCAAACCTGACCAGCAATACAAAGACCACTATAAACATAGATAGGACCACAATACAAAGAATTATGTTGGTGGAGCTCTGCAAACTCATAATGGATGAAAAGCTTCCTAACTAAATTTTAATGATTACTTAAACTACGTTGCATTGTACAAATTTCCTGTGAAATTTGGGAGAGACAAATGTTATTGTAGTAATCCTTATAGTAATCACTAAACTTTGGTCATATTATCGCATTTATAGCATTTTTTTTTTCCTACACCTATTTCTGCACTTTCGGGGTGTCGCATAAACTAAAATTTACACTCTACCAATCCATACGCAATGCATCTTTACCTAGAATTGAGATCAGGCACAGAGTGTGTAATAGCCACTAACCTAACCAGGACATTGGTTGCCGTAGCCTAACCTGAAGCAAGAGTAATTGGGAGATAACTGCAAAATGAGGCATTTCCGACAATTTTTAAAAAGACCATCATTCTTAACACATCAGAATACTAGGAATAGAACAATTTTATCCACATACTCAATTAATGGTTGAAAGTACAAAATATCTTAGAAATGCTGCTAATGGTGAGATTTACAAGTTGAAGACGGTTATAACTACGTGCCTTGTAATGTATTAAACTGCAGTAGAACCGAGGCAGGTGTTGCTTCTTTAAATGAAGATCACAGTTAAAAGTTGTGACAACATTTCTAAAAATACACTTTTTAGACGTTATGACTGGAAAAAACACTCCATTTGTAAAAGTATCAAATAATTACCTATTCAAACCATTACACTAACTTAGCCTTGCCCTTAAACTAACCTAACATAGTCTTGCCCTTAAACTAACCTAGTCTAAGAAAAAAATTGTTTGCACAACATTTCATTGTTACTTTCCCACTCGTTCTCACCTATAGAAACAGTAGAAAGGGGAAAAATACTTGAATCCAGACACAGTCATGTTCTAAATATCAGCCCAGTATATAGTAGGGTCAGTACTGCTGTACAAAGGCTACATCAGACACCCATTCATCACAATTACCAGTAAAACTGCAGTTTAATACAATATCCTCTATTGACCAAAATTCTCCTGAAATAACTGGGGGGCTGCGCCCATCCAGACCCCCACCCCCACTAGTTAACTAACCTAGCCTGGGCACTGATTACTTATCCTATTATAACCTCGCTGGGAGGAGGGGGGGATTTCGCCCCTCCAGACCCCCCATGTGTTATATCTCATTTCCGTCGGGTTATAGGGATTAGAAGTGCTGCAAATTGTCAGTTCTATAACTTGGGGACGGTTATAACTCGTGCCTTGTAATGCTTTAAACTGCATTACAGTAGAACCCATCACCAAGTAAACATCTTCTCCACGTACAAGCCTTATTACTTAACTCCCTGAAGCGGTACAATTCTAGAGTCCTTTCCCGCCCTTATTAGCGGGGGGTTTTCCTCCAGACTTTCACAGATCACTTGTAATATCTCTAACACGTAATTATAAAGTGGAGGAGAGCTGCCCCTTCACCCTTCCTCCCCCCCTAAACGACTCCCCTGAACCCCTCAAAAATTTACTATGGTAAATATTGCTATTCTAACCTCACTATAACCTAGCCTAACCTCACTATAACCAAGCCTAACCTCACTAATAGCCTCCTAGAAGGACCCAAAAAAATGTATTACTAACCTTACCTCAATATAACCTAACCTAACCTGGTAAAATTCTAGTTTCCCGCAATTAAGTCTCGCTAGGAGGTTATTGGTAAGGTTTGGTAGTTATAGTGAGGTTAGATTAGTAATATTATTTTGGGGGATCCAGAGGATGGGGTCATTTAGGGGGGGCAGGGGGGTTGCAGGTGGCATCTCACCCCACTTTATATTTACGTGTTAGAGGTATCTGAAATGATCTGTTAAGGTCTGAAGGAAAAAAAAGCACTAGTAAGAGCGGGAAAGGACTCTAGAATTTTACCATGTACTAATTAAACTGTGAAAACACAACAAAATAGCAGCTCCGTTCCGTTTGCTCTAGCCTGAGGCTTGTTGTTTATAACTCTTGTCTCTTGTCTGTGTATTTGAGCATTTATCATCTCTAAGATGTCATCACCCTTTCCTACGTACCTTTATAAGTCTTTGTGGAGTAGATGAAGTCGATCCTCAGCCTGAGAGGCCTGTGAAAGCAGTAAATGTAGCGCCGCGGCCGTTCACTTCCACTGGTAAATATTTTGAATATTGGCTACGAGACAACGGGCGCGAGTGGCCAACAGCTGACTGCCTGGCTACGATTCAGCCACCTAATAATCAACAATTATCCTTAATCCAAGCTTTGCACCCTACTTAAGTCCTTCGGCCCGGCCATTCATGTCACATCCACTTAAAATATTATCCTTGGGCCGAGTCAAGGAAGACGTGTTGGGGCCTGTAACGAATTTATCAATAATTGGCCCGATATACAGTTCCCGCTGCAGGGCCGACATCGGCTTCATCCGATTTGCCGAAACCAGTCGCCCTGCCGCCGGTGCCGATACGTACCCGGCACAAGCCGACACAGGCCCGCATAGCCCATGTTTGCTGGGTATAGTGAGGTTAGATTAGTAATATTATTTTGGGGGATCCAGAGGATGGGGTCATTTAGGGGGGGGCAGGGGGGTTGCAGGTGGCATCTCACCCCACTTTATATTTACGTGTTACAGGTATCTGAAATGATCTGTTAAGGTCTGAAGGAAAAAAAAGCACTAATAAGGGCGGGAAATGACTCTAGAATTTTACCATGTACTAATTAAACTGTGAAAACACAACAAAATAGCAGCTCCGTTCCGTTTGCTCTAGCCTGAGGCTTGTTGTTTATAACTCTTGTCTCTTGTCTGTGTATTTGAGCATTTATCATCTCTAAGATGTCACCACCCTTTCCTACGTACCTTTATAAGTCTTTGTGGAGTAGATGAAGTCGATCCTCAGCCTGAGAGGCCTGTGAAAGCAGTAAATGTAGCGCCGCGGCCGTTCACTTCCACTGGTAAATATGTTTGAATATTGGCTACGAGACAACGGGCGCGAGTGGCCAACAGCTGACTGCCTGGCTACGATTCAGCCACCTAATAATCACAATTATCCTTAATCCAAGCTTTGCACCCTACTTAAGTCCTTCGCCCGGCCATCATGTCACATCCACTTAAATATTATCCTTGGGCCGAGTCAAGGAGACTGTGTTGGGCCTGTACGAATTATCATAATGGCCGAATACGTTCCGCTGAGGGCGAATGGTTCATCGATTCGCGAAACCAGTCGCCCTGCCGCCGGTACCGATACGTACCGGCACAAGCCGACACAGGCCCGCATAGCCATGTTTGCTGGGTTTGTGTCTTCATCTGTGTCATAGTATGGCTATAATGAACAAATGACAAAATATCACCAGAGTGGCAACCAACAATAAGTCGCCATCTAGTGTTTATTTACTGAAGCGGGTATACACGAGGCGTTTCGTCGGACTGTTTCGTCGAACCAAACTTGTATTTGGTTGGACCTGTCGTTGAACACTGACAACATCTAGCACACGGTTGAGCCAACCCTTCACCCAACAATAGCAAACAAAGATGAAAGCGATGACAGTGGGAGCGCGGAGATTGTTGTTAATGTTTTAACTTTAGGGGCATATATATACGTAGCTACTGGTGATGAAAAGAGAGGAGGTGATTGTAGAAGAGAACGGCGACATATGAAGACGCGTTCATGTGGGCTAAATGGGTTATAGTGGACGAGAACTGCGCGGTCGATCGCTACCGCCGTTACCACTTAACAGATTATTTTTTGCTTAGTATAATGTGCAGTATTAATCCATTTCTGCATGCGTAACCTTAAAACATATATATATATTGAAGAAATTATAAGAGTTGTCTAATAATGCATAGACACACCCCGACCTCCCTCCCACCCACCCCCATCCCTTAGGAGGTTAGGTTAAGTTTCGGTTATGTTAATATTCTCGTCAGGGGGTCGAAGGGGTCGGAACCCTCCCGTTAGAACCTGCGGGGCGGGGCACAGTTGCTTTCGTACAATTCCGTCACTTCCCTGGTTTCTGAGACACTGACTATTATTTCCTGGCCAAGTTTTACAGCTTTTTTCTGATGGAGATACATTTTGTTATCAATGAAAAAGTGACCCTAGGATTTGGTGGAAAAAAACAACTTTTAACAGGTTTCCGGAAAATAAAAATGGTACATTTTTACGATGGCACCAAACTTCCTACATAATTGGGAGCATGGTTTTTGTTTACCTTATGCATTCTAAGAGACATTTTCTCCTTGAGCTTTCCGTCGCAAATCAATAGTTTCGGAGATCTGAACATTTTAGGTGGGAGGAAGAATAAGTTTCCTTGTTTACAAAATGCCTCCCTCTTCTCTTCTTGTGACCTGCATTGCTTTTCTTTCGGAGGCGCACCCGTGGCTACCTTATCTCAACCTGACCTGAACCTTACCTAACCTACTACCTAACCTAACCTAACCTTACCTAACCTTTAACCTCCTAACTGGGTCCGATAATAAAAGTTTAATAAAATACCAAACAAAAGCGATGCAGGTCACAAGAAGAGGAAGAGGGAGGCATTTTGTAAACAAGGAGACATATTCCTCCCCCCACCTAAAATGTTCTATATCTCCGAAACTATTGATTTGCGACGGAAAGCTCAAGGACAAAATGTCTCTTAGAATACAATAAGGTAAACAAAAACCATGCTCCCAATTGTGTAGGGAAGTTTGGTGCCATCGTAAAATAATACCATAAAAATATCTCCATCTGAAAAAGCAACAATTTCTGGCCAGGTAAATGTAGGGTAAATGTTTACACTAGGACCGAAATTACCAACACAATTGGGAGTGTGGTTTCTGTTCACCTTAATAGATTCTAAGAAACATTTCTTTATGAACTTCCGTCGCAAATCACTACTTTCGGAGATATAAGACATTTTTAATAGGAAGGAGTGTATATGAGATATGAAAATTAAACTAACCTAACCCCACCTTTAGACTCGCTAATCTAACCTAGCCTAACCTAGTCCCACGCTTTAACCTCCTAACTAAAGCCAAATCTGCATTAAAAAAAGTGTCTGAGGCAAGGAAAGAACAGATCGGGGCGATGCAGGTCACAAGAGGAAGAAGAGTGTGGCGGACGTAAACTCTTGTCTCGCCTCCCTATGACAATTTGCCGGAATTGTCATAATGCCAGGAACAACATGGCATTATCTCCAAAAGTAATGATTTGCGATGGAAGCTCATAGAGATAATGTTTCCTAGAATCCAATAAGGTAAACAGAAACCACACGCCAAATTGTGTAGGGAATTTCGGTCCTAGTGTAAAATAATACCATATGTAGTCAGTCTCTGAAAGGACCGCGCAGTCCTTGTCCATTTTACCTGATTTGATATTACAGGTGGCCTTTTCTTCATAGGCAGGCCTTTGAACCGGCTGCTCCTGTAGGATAAAAAAAACCACACAAAAGGGAAACAGAAGAAAACAAAAACTACATACAAGCCTGCAGTTTTATTGTCTATTTGCCATACAACACATTCTTTCCAAACTCTTTCACTGTCTCAATCATCCGCCCCTTGTCTCACCACACATGTCCCAGCAGCAATAACATCCATTCTCTTCCTGTCCTTTCAACCACCTCATTCATTTCACATCCATTTCAGTCAAAACCACACGCATCATTTCCATTCTCTCCCGTTATCTTCTCAGATCTCATATTCTATAATTCTACTAGTAATCATTTTACCGCAAAAATGTAAACACAAACATCAAATCAACTTCATATTTCTGAAAATCTATCACATAGCTATATAATATAGACTGATATGTATTAATTTTACTGTAACGTATTATATGATGGTGTTCATTTCAATGCTTAATAATTGCTAACACTATTTATAATTACAGAAAAAGTATAGACTTATTTTGACCGCAGAGTATGTTCGACGAAATGTGCAACATTTTGTATAATTTCACAAAACCATTTCATCGAACATGTTCGGCGAAATGATCCTCGAAGTTCGACCAAACAGTCCAACCAATTGGAAGTTCGACGAAACAGTCCGACGAAACGCACCGTGTGATAGCCGCTTTAGTGGACAAGGATACTAAACAGGTCATAGCTATAAAACATTGCTTTAGTCACCAAAAATTGTCTAATGGTACAAAAAATTACAATGGAAATTACGTACTGGGCCTCAAGGGGTTAATGGGGTTACGTTGTGTTACGTAAGATGGGGTAAATGTGTTACAAAGATTTTATAAGTTTTTTACGGATGTGAAAGTTATTTGGGAAGCGTAGAAAAGAATTGACTCCAGTGTTACGAACTTATGTGTGTTACGTTACGGAGTTCTTTGTGTTGCGAGGATTCTCTACGTGTGTGGAGAAAACGACGTAACACATCAACACTACAACCCGCCAGAAATGCGTTACGTCAATACGTTACTTTTAAGATCGCGTTGAATATTGTTAGGGATTTTTTATATTATTATTCTTTTGGGTTTTTCGAGAATAGTCTTTCCATCGACGTTTTTGCTTTGACGACGATTTTAGAATTTTTGGATTTATGGAAATTGGGCTATAAGCTGTATACGTTAGACCATTTAAGCTGATAAAATATAGGCACTGTTGAGTAATATTGGGCTATAAGCTGTAGTATACTTAGACCATTTAAGCTGATACAATATAGGCACTGTTGGGTAATATTGGGCTATAAGCTGTATAAACTATTTAAGCTGATACAATATAGGCACTGTTGAGTGATATTGGGCTATAAGCTGTATAGACCATTTAAGCTGATACAATATAGGCACTGTTGAGTAATATTGGGCTATAAGCTGTATAGACCATTTAAGCTGATACAATATAGGCACTGTTGAGTAATATTGGGCTAAAAGCTGTATAGACCATTTAAGCTGATACAATATAGGCACTGTTGATTAATATTGGGCTATAAGCTGTATAGACCATTTAAGCTGATACAATATAGGCACTGTTGAGTAATATTGGGGTATAAGCTGTAGTGTACTTTTGTTCTTTTGACAGTGGTGTGTGTGCAGTGTTCAGTATTGACAAGAGTAATGCTAGACTAACTTTTGTACATTGCAAGTTCAGTACAAACTCCACGAACGTACGTAAGTATGGGAGCTCCTGTATTTGCCTCAATGATTACTTTTGTTCAGGTGTAACAACTCCAACTGTTATTAATTCTACTCATGGTGCTTCATCTATAACTATTTCCATCGTGTTTGAGTTCCTTTTGACCCATTGCCATAATGACACTAGCTACCCCCTTTTTAGGCAAATTTCTGCCTTATTGTATTAATTCCTTCATATTTAGGGGAATTTTCACACTATTATACCATATTTCATCTTTCCAGGATACTTTGATCATTCTATGGAAAAACCTGCATGAAATAGACACAGGTGTAAATATTTATAACCTCGTTTTTTTCTAACTTCGTCGCTTCGTCTTGTGTATTTGTAGACAATTTGGACTTGTCTTTTAATGCAGTTGTCATCACTTTTCCTGCAGCTGTCCAATGATGAAGAGACAGAGTAAGGTTTATGCGATACACATATATATTTCCTGCAGAAAATAGGAGTGTAACTCATGCGTGGAAAGAGTATTTTTTTAAGGCAATCAGCAGAGAAACATTTAAAACCCTGGATACATTTATTGAAAGTCACATCTGCACTGCCAACCCAACAACTGCTGGGGCCATTACTCCCTCACAGAACACAAGGGCACGGCTGCCACCACACATATAACACACTGCCTACCACCACTCATTGCCACACAGGACACACTCCCACAGGCACGGGTACAACCACATTGTCCCCCACAACACACCACCTCAAAAGGGGAAATTTTCATGTGCTGGGCAATATACCCTTGTCTTGAAACACTTGCTCAAATATCACACTTGAACCCCCGCAACCCAGTGTGTAAAAAGGTGTGTTTGGTGAGTTCAGAACGGGTATAAAACCTTTTCCCACACTCTAGGCATTCATGATTCTTAACACCACTGTGTGTCAGGGTGTGTTTGGTGAGTTCAGAACGGGTATAAAACCTTTTCCCACACTCTAGGCATTCATGATTTTTAACACCACTGTGTGTCAGGGTGTGTGTGGTGAGTTCACCCTTTCTAGCAAATCTTTTCCCACACTCTAGGCATTCATGATTCTTAACACTACTGTGTGTCAGGGTGTGTGTGGTGAGGGAACTCTTTCTATCAAATCTTTTCCCACACTCTAGGCATTCATGATTCTTAACACCACTGTGTGTCAGGGTGTGTCTGGTGAGGGAACTCTTTCTATCAAATCTTTTCCCACACTCTAGGCATTCATGACTGTGTGTCACGCCGCTGTGTGTGGTGAGGTGACTCTTTCTAGCAAATATTTTCCCACACTCTAAACATTCATAATTCTTAACAACACTGTGTGTCAGGGTGTGTGTGGTGAGGTCACTCTTTCTAGCAAATCTTTTCCCACACTCTAAACATTCATAATTCTTAACACCACTGTGCGTCAAGAAATGTCTCTCAAGCTTACTCTTATGTTTGAATATTTTGTCACACTGCTGGCACTTTAGCTCACTGTGTGCCTTGTGGCCTGAGCTGCCTGCCTCCAGGCGATTCTTGCCATCACCCCTGTGCCTCCTCACCCCTGAGGCAGACTGATCCTGCTGCTCCCGGCCACTCATGCTGCTGCCCAGCCCCACAGCCTCCACCGCAGCAACACTCTGGCCACCACACGCGACGGCCGGTCGGCTGACGATGTACACGAACACAGATGTGATGATACCAAGCAGCCTGGAACGGAGAGATTATTTATTAACTAAAGATCCAGGCGTGGTGTGTCTAACAGACTCAATGCTTAGAAGACCAAGTGTTGATAAGTAATAACTACAACATGTGGAGAAGGGAAAGAAGTGGTGGAGTTATGATAAGGACAAAATATAAGGGTAAAAGTATAAACAAAGTGGAGTATGGAGAAGGAAGAGCGCAATAGTGAGTGACCAAATAGAAGTCACAACTAGAGAAACACAGACTATAGTGGGCGACCCCTGTACCACCCAAAACAAAGACTTGGAGGAAGGAAGAACATGAGAAAGTACTAGAGGATACCTTGAGAAGTACTGAAGGGTACATTTCTAGTATTTGCCCATTCTCTCCCACTTCCCCCAAACAAGCTTGGGGACCTGTGGGAATGCGGGGTTTTCGGGTGGGGAACAAATTGTGCGTCGGAAACACGTAATTTAAGAGTAGTGTAGTGGGGGTAAAATTCCTTAGATCTAGGGTAATTTCCTTATATCTAGAGAAATTTGCCTAACCAAATTTAACCTAACCTAGCGGGAGCTTGACCCACCGATAACCTAACCTAACCAAATCCAACCTAACCTAACCAAATCCAACCTAACCTAACCAAATCTAACCTAACCAAATCTAACCTAACCTTCCCAAATACGTATAAAACCCACCCTAACTAACCTAACCTCCTAGCGGGGTGTTGGGGGAGTTATCGACACTTGGGTCATCATTCTGTGAGGATCGTCAGGTGCACACGTCTCTGGACTCAGAAGAAATCCAATGAATTTTCCCTGGATCTAGGGAATGTTTTCAACACCCCTAACTCACAAACTATGATGTTGCGAGGCATGTTTTGTAGCCCAGCCCAATATCCCGCATTGGCCCAGGTCCCCCAGCTTGTTTTGTGGGAGAGGGAGAGTATGGCCAAACACTAGAATAATACCCAAGTTGCAACCAGAACTACAATGTTACGTCAACATGAATCAAAATATGAGTCATACAACGCGGTTATAATGGAGGAGAGTTTCACGTTCGTTTTCAGAGACACCAACTATTTTTTCTTGGCCTACAATAGGTGCTTGTTCTAATGGTGCTAGTTTTATTTTGCGGAAACCAAAAAAAAAAAAAAAAAATATATATTTTGTGGTTAAGGTTAGGTTAAGTTTCTTTAAAACCTGTAAGGTTAGGTTAGGTTAGGTTCGGTTAGGTTTCAGTAAAACATAAGGTTAGGTTAGGTTTCATTTTTTTTTTTTTTTTTTTTTTTTGCGCAAAATAAAACTAGCACCATTAGGACAAGCACCTATTGTAGGCCAAGAAAAACTAGTTGGTGTCTCTGAAAACGAACGTGAAACTCTCCTCCATTATTACTACAACGCATGAAACATTAGTGCAACTCACAACACGATCTGATAGAAGTTTTTAAGTGGATCAAGGGATACAATAAAGGCGATGTAGGAAAACTTCTTAAGGTTAGTAAGCAGGGTAGAACAATAAGTCACGGATTCAAGCTGGAAAAAGGTGGGTTTATTAATGAAATAGAGAGAAACTGATTCACAAATAGGGTGGTGAATGATTGGCATGGACTCAGTAGACAGGTAGTTAGTGGAGAGTCATTAGGGAGCTTTAAAAGAAGGCTGGACAGTGTTATGGATGGGGATGAAAGGTGGATGTAGGTAGTGTTAGGTAACAGGAACTACCTCGTGTATGTCTCCCAGCCTCTTGTAGCTTCCTTATATTACTATGTTCTTATGTAGCACTGCCAACACCATCATCTGCCAAACAGCGTTCCAATAATTCCTCACCAAGCAGCGCGACCCTAAACTCAACACAAAACAAACAGTCTTTCAAAATCAATGTACCTTCATCAACAAACAACAAACAGACCAAACACAAACTTAAGACTACATTATCAAATGTCACCACTCTTAAAAAATAGCAAATACAACTACAAATAAATAAGAACGAAAAAATAAACAAACTTCATTACTCCCATACAGTACGTCCTACCGTACATAACACTATAGTCGCCAGTCACTCGCCACTGCACTAATGTCGCCAGGCACAATATATTACGAATTTTAGCATCACTACAGACTTTTATGTGTCACTGAAGACATGTAGCTATTACAGGCCTCTTCCATTTGTGCCCAAGTTGCAGGAACCAGTTCTTTCAGTTAAGGGGTTGGGTTCAGTTCCTGGTTTTGGGTTCGCGTGTCACAAATGGAACGCAAAAACCCCGTGTTTTGTTTACAAACAAACTCAGCTGGCGAGGCAAAAAAAAGAGAGAGAGAGAGAGAGAGAGAGAGAGAGAGAGAGAGAGGGGAGAAGAGGAGGGGAGAGAGAAAAGGGGAGAGACGAGAGAGAGAGAGAGAGAGAGATTAAAAGTGGTAACTCAACTGTGATGTGAAGGGATCATATCAAGTTTAAGATCGCGGGACCGCATGGCCTCTACCAGTGCCCCTTTGTAGGCCTGTCTGATATCCTCTCCGACTCGTGCATGCGGAAAACCCTCCACGATAAGAGAAATAGGGCCCAAGGTGGCCTTTGTATGTTATGAACTGAAAACTCTACCCAGGCTACCCACCTCCCTATGTGAGTAGATAAAGTTCAAGGATTTTGCTGAGTCACTACGCGCGTCGCCTCGGACCCAGGTTTTCGGCGCAAATGGAAGCCTGAATTTTTGGGTTCCGTGAACTGGTTCCTGTTTGTCGCAAATGGAAGAGGCCCCTTAGTGTGATGTACATAAAATAATAAAAAAATACGTGCACATCTTCAGGGGGCACATACAAGGGCGTAGGATGAAAAAATTGAAATATATTGGCCCTGGCGAATTAGTGGGGGCAGTGATGGCGATATAGTGTTAGAACGGTACAACGTTGCCATGAAACAGTATTTTTGGGACGTCAACTTTGATTAATTTCAATTCGCCAAAAAAAAAACTTAAATACATGATTAAACACGCTTCGAAAAATAACAGATATTTTAAATATTTTTTTACGCATATTATTATTTTTGGGGAATACAGAGTGTTTTATTCCCGATGAAAGGATAAAAAAGGGGAGATTTAAAAGCCGAAAGTTTTTGATCATCAGCTAAAAGGCACAAGAAGGGGGGAAGGGCTAAAATTTTGGAGTGTGGTTTTCTTTTCACCTTATTGGGATTCTAAGAAACTTTCTCTCTATAAACTTTCGTCACAAATCATACTTCGGAGAATAAGACTTTTTTATTAGGAAGGAGGTATAAGTATAAAAATTTAAAAACCTAGCCCCACCTTAGACTCACTAACTAACCTAACCACCCCCACGCTTTAACTTCAACAAAAGCCAAATCTGCATTAAAGTGTCCGCGGCAAGGAAGAACAGAGGCGATGCAGATCACAAGGGGAAAGAAGGGGTGGCGGACGTAAAACTTGTCTCTCCCCCTCCCTATAAAAAACATGCTTATCTCAAAGTAAGATTGCGAGGAAGTTATGGGGAGAATGTTTCCTAAACCCAAAAAGGTAAACAGAAACACACGCCCAATGGGGAGTTTTTTAAAAAGCTCACCCAAAACCTGTCTCTCGGGCTTTTAATCCTTGCACTTTTAGCCTGAAGATTATCCCTATACCGAAAAATTCCTGTGCTTTTTTTGGGGGGAAAATTTAGAATACCCCCAATACAACAACGAAACAAAAATTCCCCAATAGAAAAATGAATTTATCATTTTATTTGTTGCACTTTGGGAAAAAATTTGCAAAACAATTGAATATTTTAAAAAACCAAACTTTAAAAATTCTCTTTTCATGAAAAAAAAAGCAAGTTCAAGCAGAATGAGGCTTCAGGAAATATTACTGTAGTAAGCATTTACTGAGTACCATTTTAGGGTGTCTGTCTGTCTTGGAGAACATTTAACCCCAAAAAGTAATTTAAGTGTTGGCACCCGACAACAGTCCCGGGGGGAAAACAGTTGAAAGCGTTTGTTTACTTTCTGCGAGAGTCCGCCGCCCCCTCACCTCAATGTCCTTTTCCTTGAATCAATCAATAACCCCTTTCCCCGGGAAAACCGTATTTCCCCCTTTGGGTTTATCCTATTGAAAAAGATGGGGGGGGGGGCAAAACACCCCTCTCAAAATTCGTCACCCAAATAAGGCCAGGGCTATGGGGAGACGGGGAAAGGCTGCAAGGAAACATTTTTGCTGTGCACGGCTTAACCCCAATTATACTACCCACAGACAAAAGTGACTGACGCTGCACGAAATACACGCGCCACTTGCTCCGCCCAACACAACACAAAGTCACAGTCAAAAACACGAAATAAGGGGACAAAAATCTCCTTTATGTGGGAAACGGTATATGGGAGCGGATGCCACGAATATTCCAGTAGAGGATAGAGAGTGTGATGAGATAAGCGGATGATGATAGTTAGGATGACAGCCTCTGGTATGAGAAGTTAGGAGTATCAGAGATATGAGCCGTGAGGTAAGGGAGCAGCGGCAATGAGCTGAGGGCCGTACTTTTAAAATCTTTCGCCAGTGCTGGTGAAAGCGTTCGCCAGGCGCTCCGCGATTTCTTACTTTTAAACGTCACGAGCGCTCCGCCAGGCGCTGCTCCCCAGGGCTGGCGTAGGAGAAGTATTGGAATAGCCTGGCGAACGTGAGCTCTGATGGGACCTTTTTTGCATTTTTCAACTGGATGGGTTCGGAAGACTGACGCCGTAAGAAATAGTGTCACTATTCCAGTAGAAGACAGAGACAAGAGTAAGAAGTCAGAGACAGAGGCTGCCTGTGACGAGTTATATTTGTCGGCCTCCTCGTAACCAATCCATCCATCGGGTACTGCTACTACATATCCCCGTGTGTGTATGTAAAACATTTTACATTATAAAGTGTGTAAAAATGTAGGTTACAGTATGCACGCTACACACAGTATCCGTGCACAAACAGTTTTTGTATTTTGCGGTCTAAATCAGTGCATCCCTACCTGTTTTCTGTTGTTTACCCCTGCAACCAGTTCAACCATCTGGATTTCCCCCATGCATGTGGACAAGGAAAAAAGTAGCTAAAGCACAACATTTTCTTGCTTTATAACACAAGTATATAGACACTATCCTCTATATCTATATTTACTTGAAGAAAAGTCAATAGCCGCATTCTAAGAAATTTCTTTTCTGATGACTTGTAATTAGATGTAGCTCAGTATAAATTTACCCCCTAGAATCCTTAAATTTCCAAAAGGTTGGGAAATACTGGTCTAAATACTGGACTGAGAGCGGATTTGGGAACGAATGTAGAGCAGGATTTTTGGAGGTACTTTGCTTCTTTGACTTCTCCGTATTATACGGGAAATGCGTTCCTTACTATAAAAAAAACTTCAAAACTGTGTTTTGACTTGCAGGGTTCTGCGAAAAAAAATATATAGAACAATTGATAGTGTTCTTCGCAAGATGTACAATTGGTGCAGAGATCATTTTTACGTCTGTATGACAATAAAACTCAACCAACCCAAAACCAAATTGTTTTCAGCTTAAAATGGTCAAAAACATACCTTATTGCATTTCCCCATTTTTACTGAAATTATTGACCCTAGACCAAAAATGGCATGAATACTTTTTGTGAGCTCAACTAGATCTACCCTAAGCATATGCCGTTTTTTTTTTTTATACAGATTTTAGATATAGTTTTATATTTTGCGCATCCATGTGCCGTTCAATGACCAGAGCTTATTGATGCACCATACATCTATCTTTCATTCGTCTAACATATTGCTATTTTCTTGATGGAGAGGTCTTCTCCCGGGAAAATCGTATTCCACTTTAAAAAATGTAGATTTCTTATTTGCAAGAGTTTTAACGCATGATGCAATTTCCCTTGTTTTTCTGGAAAATATTTTTCGGGTAATATCCCCTCAAAACAAACTTAATTCGGTCATTTATCAAGGGAATTTAAATCTGCTTATACCACAGGGAAGCCTGTTGAAATCTGGATTTTTTTTGCACCCCATAACGTTTTTCGTAGCTAATTGGTTCTTGAGATTTTTAGAAACATTGTTTCCCCCCATTTTCCGCAGCCTCATATGATAGCCGTACCACGGCTAACGTTTTTTTTTTTTTACCGAAACAAAGGCGCTTCGCGGCGTTCACTGCAGTGCTGCCAGATGCAGGGAAATGCCCCCTTTTAAGGGAAATTTCGGTCACAAAGGGGAAAAAGGGGGAAAGAAAAAAAAAATATACAAAATTAAGGGAAATTCTAAAAATAGGGGAGAAATATAAATTTTTGATATTCAAAAACAAAGAAAAGGAAGGGGAGAGGGGAAAAAAATTTTGTCCCGAAAAGCGACGCCGCCGGCCTTTCCGGGGTTCTTCAGTTCCCCCCGGTGAGCAGAATTTAACTCCCTTTCCCTTTTTTTCCCCTAAATCCCTCAATAAAAATTAAACAAATGCATAAAGGAAAAATTAAGGGGGAGGGGAGGAGGGGGGGGATGGGAGAGGAAAAGGTGGGAAAAGGGAGGGTGTCAAAGAAAAAGAAAATAAGTTTCCCTTGCATGTCGGGGGAAAAAATTTTCTTTTCCCCCCCCCCCACTTTTGGGCACAAAATTCTTTTCCCCCCCCCCCCCTTCTTCCAGAAAATTCTAAAAGGAAAAAGGGGGAGGGGGAAGAAAGGGAGAGAGAGAAGAGGAGGGGAAAAGAGAGAGAGAAGGGGGGGAGGTTTTGTAGGGCGGGTGGGGTATCGGGTGGGCGGTGAGGCTGAGTGAGGCCATAAACTATTTAAAACGGGGGCGCCGTTGGCGCGTACCCTTTTGAGTCATGCGACAAAAGGGGACTGACTGGCCTCGACGCCCGGGGAGGTGAGTTACCTTCGTCTTTTATCTGGTCAGTACAGTACGTGTTTAGGGTCCATTCAGAATCCCAGGGGTTCATTTCATTCCGGAAAAGCTTCCGTGCGATTGACGTTTGGAAGTTCTGAAAATTTTGTTACTGTGTTATGGGTGACATGACTACAGCTGAGACAGACTAAAGCGAGTTATCTATACTCGCCATGGGGCCACCCTAAAATATTTTTCGGGGGGGGGGGGAAAGAAAAAAATTTTTATTCGCCACCCAGTATAGGTAATAGTAAACCGCCAGATTTCTCGTAGCCGCTGAATGGTAACATTTTCCGCCACCCGGCGATTGCCTTTTCGGCCTGATTTTTTATTTTGTTACTGAAACAATAGTTTTTGGTGGGGTTAGAGTGTTTAAGACATAGTGAACATAAGGGGACCAAATCAAGTTAGAGTAAGGAAATCGATCTCTAGAACCTGAATAATTTTTTAAAGACCTAGTGGGGATTCTATTTTTACAAGGAAGGAAATTTTGGAGAGAACCCCCGAGTGCGACACTGTCTCGATCATACAAGAGGAAAAGCCATCATACACCCAAAGATAAAGAGGAAAAAGGGAGAGGACCCCCCCTTTTTAAAAGGCTGAAAGAAGGGGTACAGGCCCCCCCGTTTTCCCCTTTCAAATTGTGCAATGCGGCGGAAAAGTTGAATAGAGGCGACAGGGGAAAAAAAAGAGTAAACAGGGAAATTTTTAGGTGAATATAGGGAAATTTTGGCTGCTCCCCATCTGGCGCACTGGGGGCCGTCTCTCAGTTTCCCTCTCGGAGATTTTGAGACGCGTGCGAGCGATTTTTTCCTTGAAAGTCAGTTTAGAGGAGATTTATGAGACAAAAAAACTTTTGATTAACCCTTTTTATTTTATTTCAACCAACCAAAAACCAAATTTTTGCAGCTTAAAATGGTAGAAACTACCTTTTTTTGCGTTTCCCCTTTTTTTCTATGAAACCATTTACCCTAGACCAAAAAATCGCTTGAACTTTTTTGTGAAACAAGGACCTACCTAAAGATCTATCCGTTTCCTTTTTGTTAACAGATTTTTTGAAAACAGTTTTTTTATGTTGCCATCCGTGCCGTTCAATGACCAGCCCAGCTTATTGAGCACCATACATGTCTTTCATCCCCAAACAATTTTTTTATTCTTGTGGAGAGGGTTTTTGCGGGAAAACTATTCCCCTTTTAATAATGTAATTTCTTATCCGCAAGAGTTTAGCTTTTCCAAATTTTTACATTTCGGGAAAATTTTTTTAGGTAATAGCCCCAAAAAAAAATAATTTCGGTCGGAAACTGAAGATGACGCCGCGAAGGCCTTTTTTGGTTAAAAAAAAAAAAAAAAAAAAATAGCCCTGGAGTGATCAGTACGAGGTGGGAAAATGGGGGGGGAAACAATGTTCCATAATATCTCAAGAAAGATTTGCCGAGGAAAAAGTTTTGGGGTGCAAAAAAATTTAAGATTTTCAAAAGGTCCCGTGCTTTAAACAGATTTAAATTCCATTTATAAAAAAAAACAATGGTTTCCCCCGAATTTGGCCAAGGGAAAAAATTGGGTCCTGTTTAAGGGGGAAAATTTCCCCAAGGGTCACCTACAGGGAAAGGGAAGAAAATTGAAAATATACCAAAATTGGGGAAATTCTAAAAATAGGGAGAATATAAAAATTTTTGTGTGTATATCTCAAATTTTCAAGAAAAGAGAGAAAAGAGAGGGGGATGGGGGAAGAGGAAAAGAGGGTTTTAAGCCCCGAAATCCCGTATCTTTCTCGCCCGGCCCCTTCGACGGGTTAATCGAAACAGTGTCCCCCCAAAGGTTTAAAGAGACAAAAGGTAACGCCCACCTCCCTTTTGCCGCCGGGGGGAAAATGCCCTTTCAATAAAAATTTAAAAGAGGGCGAGGGGAGGGTGCAAATGAAAGAGAAGAGGTTAGGGGGGAGGAGGAGGAGGTGGGGGAAAGGGGATAGGGGGAGGAGAAGGTAAGGGGGGGAGGGGGTTAGAAAAATAAAAAACATAAGAAAAAAAGAAAAAAAGGCAGGGGGCCTTGCATGTCAGGTGGGGAAATGAATTTTGGCCTTGTCCCCGCAAAAGGCGGAAACAGGGCACAAGAAAAGGGGGTTCGCCCCCAAAGCTTGTGTGCTACTAGAACTCTCTCCTCTCTCCCCCTCTTCTCTCCCCCTCCCCTTTCTCTCTCTCTCTCCCCTTGAGTACCAAAATTTACTGTTTCCGGGGGTTTAAAAATATGGGGGCTTACGGGTTAAGAGGGGGGGTAGAAGAGGGGGGCAGATGGGGGGAAAAATAAAAGGGGGGGGGAAAAAAAAAGGGGGGGAGGGTTGGTATGCGGGTGTCAGGTATGGGGGTTCCGGCGGTGGGGCCCTGAGGGAGGCCAAAAAACTATTTGAACGGGGGGCGCCGTTGGCGCGAAAACCCGGGGAGGGGGTCATGGGGCCCAAAGGACTGATTTTGGCCTCAAACCCCCCGGGGGAGGTAAACGTTCCTTCTGCCCTTTTTTATTTTGGTCAGTACAGTACTTTTTTTAGGGGTCCAAACCCTAAAGAATCCCAAGGGGTTTCTTTTCATTTCCCCGGTAAAGCTTCCGTGCTATTGACTTTTGGGAAACCCCTCTAAAAAGATTTCTGTTACTGTGTTATTTTTTGACATAAACTAAAAGCTGTAGACATGACAAAAAGCTGTATTATAATTTTATACCCCAGCCATGGGCGCCCCCCTTAATATTTTTGGGGGGAGGGGAAAGAAAAAAATTTTTATTCGCCCCCAGTATGGGCCTACATATTAAACCGCCAGATTTCTCGCTAGCCGCTAAAGGGTTAACTTTTTTCCGCCATCGGCTGATTCCCTTTTTCCCGGCCTGATTTCTTATTTTTTTACTGAAACAATAGTTTTTTGGGGTTAAAATGCTTTTTCAAAAACTTTAAGGTGAAGCATAAGGGGCCCAAACCCAATGTTAGATGTACAGGGGAAAACCCCCGATTTTCTAGAACCTGTAAATTTTTTTAACGACCTAGGGGGCCTTTTTTCTGATTTTTTAAAAGGAAAGGAAATTTCGGAGACCCCCTTTAAGTGGGGGGGGCCCCCCCCCCCCCCCCCCCCAAACTGTCTCGACCCATACAAGCGGGAAACCCAGCCCATAACACCCAAAGATCCCTTGGGGAAATGGGAAGTGCCCCAAAATTTTTAAAATGGCTGATAAAAAGGGGGTACGGGCCCCTCTGTTTTTTCCCCCAATTGAAAATTTGTGAAATGCGGGGAAAAAGGGTTGATATAGGGGGCGAAAAGGGAAATCCCGAGTAAACGGGGAAAATTTTTAGGTGAATATGGGGAAAATTTTTGGGCTGCCCCCAATCTGGCAGCACGGGGCGTCAGTCTCTCAGTTTCCGTCTGGGAAAGGTTTAGACGTAGCGTGCGAGCTAAATTTTTCTCTTGAAGTCAGTTAGAGGAGACTTGATGAGACAAAAAAGCTTTTGATTAAACCCTTATTATTTTTTTTCCCAAACCCAAACCCAAAAAACCCAAAATTTTTTTGCAGCTTAAAATGGTCAGAACACTCCCTTTTTATTGCTTTTTCCCCAAATTTTTTCCCTATAAAACCTATTGACCCTGGGAAAAAAACCTCGCTTGTATATTTTTTGTGAAGGGTCAACGGACCTCCCCCTAAGCATCTATCCTTTCCTTTTTGCTTAACAGATTTTTGGGATTAAAATTTTTTATATTTTTGCGCATCCTGTGCCGTTCAATGACCAGCAGCTTTTTTGATGCACCATAAAATGTGCTTTCACCCGGGAAAAATATTTTTTTATTTTTTGGGGAGAGGTCTTCTGGGGGAAATCGTATTCCATTTTTGAATAATGTTACTTTCTTATCCGCAATTTTTTAAAAGGGCATGTATGCAATTTTCACTATTTCTGGAATATTTTTTTCAGGTAATACCCTAAAAAAAAAATTAATTTCCCCCCCCCGGTGGGGAAACTGGAGACTGACGCCGCGAAGGCCTTTTTGGGTTTAAAAAAAAAAAAAAAAACTGCCTTGGAGTGTACCCAGTACGAGGTGCGGAAAATGGGGAGAAGCAATGTTCCATAATTTTCTCGAACAGTATTAGCACGGAAAACGTTATGGAGTGAAAAATTTTTTCCAAAGTTTTCCCCCAAAAGGCCTCCCGTGCATAACGATTTAAATTCCATTAAAAAAATCAATGGTTTTTAAAATTTGTTTATACCACAGGGGGCCCTGTTGATACTGGAATTTTTTGCACTTATAACGTTTTCGGGTAGCTAATACTGACTGTTCTTGAGATATTTTTGGAAAACATTGCCCCCCCCCATTTTCCGAAACCTCGAATATACATTCCAGGGCAAAATTTTTTTTTTTTTTGCTGAAAAAAGGGCCCTTTTTTCGCGGGCTTTCAGTCTCTCATTTTCCCGGGCTCAGAGATTAGACTACGCGTGCGAGCTTTTTCTCTCTTGAAAGTCAGTTAGAGTGGATTTGATAGACAAAAAAAAGTTTTTTCACTCTCCTCTTATTTATTTTTATTATTAGTTTTATTATTATTTCATACCTGTTGCGCCTTTTAGGCTTTTATTTTCCCTTTTAAGGCCTCGGGGGTTTGGGCCCCTTATAAGGTTTTTTCTAGAAGGCTGAGATGGGGGCCCCTCGCTGGGTGGTGTCGCAGGCTGGATTTTTTTGAGTAAACCCGAAATTTAAAAGGAGGCTTATGTTTCCCCTTTTCCCCCCTCGGGCCCCCCTTCCCCCAATTTGGGGGGGGGGGTTTGAGGGGAAAAGCTGTGGGTGTGTCTTCGGCTACTCGATGACGGAAAAAAAGTAGCCCCCTGGCGGCTTAAAAACTAAAAGGCGTGGTTCTTAACCGGGGAAACCTGTCCCAAACCAGGGGCAAAAAACCCTTAACCCGGGCCCACATACACCCCGGGCCCGCGGCCTATCCGGCCGACAAAAATTGCGGAAAATGGGCCCCCGGGGACGAAAACCCCCCCCCCCCCAAAACACAAAAAGGCCCCGCCTCATAAAAAATATCAGTACACGTCGGACCACCATGATGACAACATGAATCCGTGTTCAAAAAGGATTTTTTGGGTGATGGGCTGTAGTCCCAGCCATATATAATAGGGTATTAAATAATTTTTTATACTATATATAAACGCCCAATAAAATACCATATTATCAAAAATACAATTATAACGGGTACAATTAAATCATTATCGGGCCCGAGGGGAAAAGGGGGGCCCGGGCGCCGGAAGGCACACACCCAGGCGGCGGGGGCCGCGCGGAGGATTTTTTCAAGCGCCGACTGATTTTCTTTCCGGCCGCGCGACAGGCCCCCCGGATGAAAAAAAAACCCACCACACACACCGGCCCCCTCTAGCCACCCCCTTTTTTTCGTGGGCCGGAAAAGGCCGCCCCGGTGTGTTTTGGGGCCCGGGCTTTACAATGGGGGTACGAACTTTGCGGGCCCCAATAATTCAATATCATTTTAAATAAGTGGGGCCGGAATTATATTTTTATAATTATTTGTCTGTCTTGTCTTGTCTTTTTGCACCCTTTTTTGTGAAAAAATTTAAAGCTAAAACAGGGGTTCCTTTTTTCCAACGGAAGTGGGGTTGGCTCTACGTACTATTACACGTGTTTTTTGAACTACCCAAAAAGAAATCAAGATTTTTCTTAAAAATTTCAAGAGGTTTCTTAAAATCAAGGCATTTGACTTGCTGCCCCACTTTGAAAACAGGGGGGCCCTTTTTTTTCCTTACATACCTGACAGATTTTTACGCATTAAGATTTTTGAACTTTCTCCATCCAAGGAAGAATGCGGAACATGATAACTGTCAAAATTTATTCCCTTTACCAGAAATTTCCCCTTTGGATGTGGAAACTTTTGAAAAAGGGGAATTTTTTGTTAACTTTCTTTCTTTAGATGAGGTGCTTTTGCAGGGGAAAAAGGTCCATCGTTACTGAATTTGGAAAGAGCATTTCCCAAGGGGCGGGTTACTCCTTCCGGGGATACTTTTCACCATGGAGAGGTTTCGGGGGCACAGAGAGGTTTACGGGACCCATATAATTTTTTCAACCTGGATTCCATGAAAAACAAAACATGTTGAAAGAGATTTTGTTGAGCTGCGGGCCCAAAACAAACAGAATCCAAATGCAGTTTGAATCAATGCAGCTAGATATTTTTTTGGGTTTTACAACTCAAAAT
The DNA here is from genome assembly GCA_016584305.1 of Chionoecetes opilio. Lineage (NCBI taxonomy): Eukaryota > Metazoa > Arthropoda > Malacostraca > Decapoda > Majidae > Chionoecetes > Chionoecetes opilio. Next base: position 53,190 of record JACEEZ010009499.1, on the reverse strand, counting down.
TTTCCCACAGCCCCAGCAGGAGGACCTTTGGAGGGCTTTTGTGCCTTTTGCAACCAGTTCTTAGGGGGGCCTTTTTCCTTCAACACTACTACCCCTAATAAAAAAGGTTGGGAAACCGCCCTTGGATGAAAGGGACGAATGCGTGGGGCCCCGGGCACTTCAAAACCCTCTTTTTTAAATCTCAAAATTTAAAAATGCAACAAAAAAAGGGGTCACTGAAAGTAACATTTTTGTACTAGGGTAGTATTTTAGTTAGTGAAAAAATAGGTTGGGTTACCTCAATTATTTTTTTTCTGTCGGGGGTACGAGAAAAATTTATGGATCTCAAAGGGTACGAGCATAAAAAAGGGTTAAAGTAAACCACGAACAGATCCCTTAGACCATTTGGCAAAAAAAAAAATGCCGCTTGCAACCCCAAAAAAATGATACTAAAAAATACAGACCCCTGGATAATTTTAGATCTGCATGATTATTAACCCTGAAAAAAGGGAAATAAAACCTTATTTATTTTATTTTTATTTTCAAAATGTTTTCCCTTTAAACCTTTTCACAGCCCTGTTCCCCTTTGGTCTTTTAGTAAAATGAAAGGGGACATCGTTCTCGGGGACATGGCTTTTAAACTGGAGGGGTTCGGAAGACGGCCCGTAAAAAATGTGCACTTTTCCCAGTAAAACAGAGACAAAAATAAGAAGCCCAAGACAGAGGCTCCCCTGTGACGAGTTATTTTTGTGGGCCTCCTGAAACCAACCCATCCTCGGGTACTGCTATACATAGCCCCCGTGTGTGTATGAAAAAACTTTTTACTTATAAAGTGTGAAAAAAATGTAGGTTACGGTATGCCCCTTACACACAGTACCCCGTGCAAAAAACATTTTTTGGTTTTTTGGCGGTCTAATCAGTGGCCCAACCTTTTTTCTGTTGTTTCCCCTAAAACCAGTTAAACCCCTCTGGTTTTTCCCCCTGATTGGAAAAGGGAAAAAAAGAAAGCTAAAGCCCCAACATTTTTTTGCTTTATAAACAAAGACAAAAGACCACCTCTATATTATATTTACTTGAAAAAAAGAAATAGCCCGCATTTAAAAATTTTCTTTTCTGAGTTTTTAATTTAGATGTCGTTTCCGGATAAATTTACCCCCTAGAACCCAAAATTTCCAAAAAGGTTGGGAAATACTGGTTAAATACTGGACGGGAAGCGGTTTTGGAACGAATTTAGGGGGCAGGATTTTTGGGGGTATTTTTTTTTTCTTTAAACTTTTCCGAAAATTTTATACGGGAAAAATCTTTCCCTTTACTAAAAAAAAAAGTTTCCCAAAAACGTGTTTTGATTTGCGGGTTTTTCTCCCAAAAGAATATATAAAAACAATTGATATTGTCTTGCAAGATGTAAAAATTTGGGTACCGAATCATGTTTACGTCTTAGGGAAAATAAAACTAAACCCAAACCCCAAAAACCAAAATTTTTTTGAAGTTTAAAAGGGTTTCAAAAAACTCCCTTTTATTGCTTTTCCCCCCAAATTTTTTACTATAAAAAACTTTGACCCGGGCCCAAAAATTTTTTGGCATGAATATTTTTGGGGGTTTAAAGCTAAAACTAGATCACCCAAAAGCATCTATCGTTTTTTTTTTTTATACAAATTTTTAGATATAATTTTTTATTTTTTGGGCCAATCCATGTGCCGTTAAAATGACCAGAGCTTTTTTATGCCCCATAAAATCTGTCTTTCATTATTTCTAACATTTTTGTTTATGTCTTGAGGGAAAGGGTTTTTTCGGCCGGAACCGTACCGCTTTAAAAAATCTAAATTTTTTTTTTTTTTTTTGGGGGAAAAAAAGGGGGGTTTTTTTACGCATGAATGCAATTTTCCCTTGATTTCTGGAATATTTTTTCGGGTAATTTTGCCCTCAAATAAATTTAAATTTCCCGGTATTCATCAATGGAATTTAAATTGCTTATACCACGGGGAAAAGCCTGTTGAAATCTGGTTTTTTTTCACTCCATAACTTTTTTTTTCGTAGCTAATTGGTTTCTTGGGGTATTTAGGAAACATTGTTTGGGCCCCTTTTTCCGCAGCCCCCGTAGGGATACATTCCACGGCTAACGTTTTTTTTTTTACCAAACAAAGGGCTTCGCGGCGTCAGTTTCTCATTTTTCCGCCCCCGAGATTAGACGTACGGGGTGCGGCTGAGTTTTCTCTTGAAAGTCAGTTAGAGGGGACTTGATGAGACGAAAAAGTTTTTTGATTTAAAACCCTATATTTATTTTTTTTTTAAACCCAACCAAAAAAACCAAATTTTTTGCAGTTTTTAAAAGGGTCGAACCTCCCTTTATTCCCTTTTCCCCAATTTTTTTTAATAAAAACTATTGCCCCCCTAGACCAAAAATCGTTGTAATTTTTTGTGAAGCTAAAAGGATTACCTAAGCATCATCCTTTTCCCTTTTTTTGCTAAAAACAGTTTTTAGATATAGTTTTTAAATTTTTGCGCACCCTTGGGGCGTTCAATGAGCACCCTTATTGTTTGCACCATACATCTGTCTTTCATCCGTCCAACTTTATTGTTATTTTCTTGATGGAGAGGGTCTTTTTTGGGGGAATCGTTTTCCCATTTTGGGAATAATGTACATTTTTATTCCCCGGGATTTTTACCCCTAAAAATGAAATTTTTTCCACCATTTCTGGAATATTTTTTTTGGGAAATTTTTGCCTCAAAAAAAATTTAAATTTCGGCCCAAAAACTGAGAGACTGACGCCGCAAAGCCCCCTTTTTTCGGTAAAAAAAAAAAAAAATTTTAGCCGGGGAATGTTCAGAAACGAGGCTGGGGAAAAAGGGGGGGAAAGCAATTTTCCCAATAATTTTCAAGAAAAAAGTATTAGCTACGAGAAAACGTTAAGGATTTTGGCCCAAAAAATTTCCCCAGATTTAAAAAGGCCCCCCTGTGGTAAAACATTTTTAAAATTTCCCCTTTGATAAATACCCAATGAATTTAAAGCTGCTTTTTCCCACAGGGGGGCCTTTTTGAAATTTTGGAAATTTTTTTGCACCCCATAACGTTTTCTGAAAGCTAATATGTTCCTAGATATTTTTTGGAAAAATTGTTTTTCCCCTTTTTCCCCGCACCCCTCGTAATGATACATTCCCGGCAATTTTTTTTTTTCTTTTTTTTTTTTCTACCAAACCCCAAAGGCGCTTCGCCTTTCGTCTCTCGGGTTTCCGTCCCCCGAGTTTAAACCCGTACGCGTGCAAAGCGAGTTTTTTTTTGAAAGCCCGTTAGGGGGGATTTAAATAGAAGAAAAAGCTTTTGACTCCCCCCTATATTATTTTCTTGTATTGGGTTTTTTTATTTTTTCCCATCCCCTTGTTGCGCCTTTAGGCTTTTTCTTCCTTGGGGGCCCAGGGGGTTTGGGCCTTAAAATGTTATTTCTTAAAAAGGCGGGAAATGGCTGGCCCTCGCTCGGGGGTTGCCCAAACCCGGTTTTGTTTGAGTGACACATGAAATTTAAATTTTGAGGCTTATCTTCCCCCTGTTGCCCTTTTGGCCCACATTTGCAATCGGGGGGGGAGGTTGGGGGTACATGGGGGCCGTGTTTTTCCGGCTACTCATGAGGGAAAATTAAGTAGCTCCGGGCAGTTTTGGGAACAGAGCAGGGGTTTTTAACCTGGGGTACCGTACCCCCAGGGGTTAAGAAACCCTAAGCCGGCCACACACACCCCCCCCCCGGGGGGGGGGTTTAAACCCCCCGGCCCCCCCCCCCCCTTTGAAAAAAAAGTGGGGGGGGGGGGGGCCCCAACCAAAAAAACCCGGGGCCCGGCCCCCCCCCCCCCGCCTCATAAAAGTAAAAACAGTAACTTTCCGGACCACTATATACAACATGAATCCGCTGCCCGAAAAGGGATTTGTTGATGCTGCATGGGGCAGCCAAAAATTTTTAATACTTCATACTATATATAATACCTATATTTATCAAAAATAAAATTTATAACTGGTACATTTTAGTCATTATCGGGGCCGAGCGGGGGGCGGGAATCCCGGGAAGGCACCCCCCACACACGCAGGGGGCCCAGGCCGAGCCGGAGGGGATTTTTTCCCCAAATTTCCCGACTGATTTAATCCGGCCGCTGCGAAAAGGCCCCCCCGGATGAGAAACACCACACACCCCACACCGGCCCCCCCACCCAACCCCCTTTTTTCTTTGGCCCGGATAGGCCGGCCGGGGGGTGTGTGGCCGGTTTTTAAAAATGAGGGTAGGGAAAAATGCGGGCCCAAATAATTCAATACCCTATTTATAAAGGGTGGAATTAATTTTTATAATTTTTTTGTCGTTTGTGTCTTTTTGGGCATCTTTTTGGGTGTAAAAATTTGAAGCAAAACCCTAGTTTTCCTTTTTTCCCCCCGGGGAAGTGAGGTGGCTCTCACGTACTACTTACAGGGGGTTTTTGAACTCCCACAAAGAAATAAAGAGGTTTTTTAAAAAATCAACCCCCCAGTGACATTGTAAAAGGAAAAAAAAAACTTTTTGAAAAACAGGGGGTTTCATTTTGTCCTTAGATACCTGACGGGTGTTTTTTTTCCAACCCACTTGAACAAAAGTTGAACATCTCCACCCCAAGGAAGAAGCTAAACCCGAAACTGCAGAAAAATTATTGCCTTTCCCCAGAAATTTCCCAAATTTTGGGGGATGTGGCACATTGAGAAAGGAATTTTTTTTAAAACTTTTTTTCATTGGGTGAGGCTGCTTTTCAGGGGAAGGGGCCATCTTTTTACTAAAAGGAAAGAGAATTTGAAAGGGCTGGTTCACCCCTTTCCAGGGATATTTTTCACCAGGGAAGGTTTCTGTGGCACAAAAGAGGGAACGGGATAAATTAATTTTAAAACCTGGATTCCATGAAAAAAAATTTTTAAAAAATGTTAAAAGAGGTCTTTTAAAGCTCCCGGCCAACAAAAAAACCCAAAATTGCAGTTTGAATCAAGCAGCAATTATTTTTTGGGTGTGCACAACTCCAAGTTTTCTTTACAGTCATAGTGGGAAAACCTCGGGAGGGCATTGGGGCCCCTTTTGGAAACCACTTCTTATGCCTTTTTTTTCAACACTACAAACCCCCTTCAAAACAAAGGTTAGGAACCGTCTGGATGCAATTTGCCCGACATGCGGGGTGGCGGGCATTTTGGGAAAAACCCCCTTTTTTCAATCATCATAATTGTTTGGAAATGCAACAACAAAAGAGTCATTTGAAAGGGAAAACATTTTGACTATGTAGTATTGAGTTGGGGAAAATTAAAAGGTTCGTTATTTAAAATTTAAATTTTTTTCTGATTGGGGGTACGGAAAAAATTTATGAATCTAAAAGGGGTGCGAGCACTAAAAAAGGTTTAAGAAAACCACTGAACTAGATACTCAAAACCACGGGCAAAAAAAAAAATGCCGCTTGAAACCCCCAAAAAGAAAAAGATACAAAAGGGAAAACCCGGGATCGGGACCCAAATTTTAGATCTGCAATTTTATTAAGCATGACAAAAGGGAAAAAAAAACCTTATTTTTTTTATTTTTTTTTCAAAATTGTTTTAAACCTTAAACCATGTTCACAGTCATATTCAACTTTTGGTTTTTTAGTAATGCAAGGGACATTCGTTCTTTGGGGACATGGTCTTTTCAATGGATGGGGTTTGGAAGACTGACGCCGTAAGAAAAAAAGTGTCACTATTTCCCGTAGAAGACCCGGACAAAGGGAAGGGAAATCAGAGGGCAGAGGCGCCTGTGCGAGTTTTATTTTTCCCTCCTCGTAAACCCCAAACCATCCATCGGTACTCTATAAATTATCCCCCCGGGGTTTTTATGAAAAAAATTTTCGTTTTTAAAGTGTGTAAAAAAGTAGGTTTAACGGTTGCAAACCCCTTACAACGTAATTTCCCGGGACCAAAAAAGTTTTTTTTGGGATTTTGCGGTTTTTAAACATGCTCCCTACCCCTTTTTTTTTGTTGTTTCCCCCCGCAACCAGTTCAACCCTTGGATTTCCCCCTGAGTGGACAAGGAAAAAAAATAAACTAAAGCACAACCCTTTTCTTGCTTTTAAAAACAAGTATAGACACATCCCCATATCTTATTTACTTTAAGAAAGGTCAATAGCCGCATTCTAAAAATTTTTTTTTCGGGTTTACTTGTAATTTAGATGTCGTCGGATAAAAAAAAAATTTCCCCCCAGAATCCTAAATTTTTAAAAGGTTGAGAAAAAAACTGGGCTAAAAAACTGGATGAGAGCGGATTTGGGAAAGAATGTAGAGCCGGGGTTTTTGGGGTAATAAATTTGCTTCTTTGGTTTTTTCCCCATTTATACGGGAAATTTCGTTTTTTATATTTTAAAAAAAAATTCAAAAATTTTTTGACTTTTTTGGGGTTCTCCGAAAAAAATATATAGAACAATTGATATTTTTTTCTTTGCAAGATGTCCCAAAGGGACCCGGGTATTTTTCGGCCCGTATAAAAATAAAACTCAACCAACCCAAAAAACCCAAAAATTTTTTTGCTTAAAAAAGGTCAAAACACTACCTTTATTTCATTTCCCCATTTTTTTTCGAAAATTTGGCCCTAGGGCCAAAAAAAGGCAGAATACTTTTTTGAAAGGTCAAAAAAAAATTACCCTAAGCATCTAAACCTTTTTTTTTTTTATACAGATTTTTAGATAAGGGAAAATTTTTTTTTTTGCGCATCCATGTGCCCTCAATGACCAGCAGCTTTTTTGAAAGCACCCTCCCTTAATCTTTTATTTGTTATCATATTGCTATGTCCCCTTTATGGAGAGGTCTTCGCCGGAAAACGTTTCCACTTTAAAAAAAAAATTTTTTTTTGCAAAAGTTTTAAAGCATGATGCAATTTTTCCCCTTTATTTCTGGAAAAATTTTTTTTGGGTAATATGCTCTCCCAAAAAAATTTTAAATTTGGTTTATTTATCAAAAGGAATTTAAAACTGTTATTTCCCCAGGGGAAACCGGTTTTAAATCGGAATTTTTTTTTCCCCTCCATAAGTTTTTTTTGTAGCTTTAAATTTGGGGTTTTTGAGATATTTAGGAAACATTGGGTTTTCCCCCTTTTTCCGCAGCCCGGACTGATACCTTTTCCAAAGGCTAACTTTTTTTTTTTTTTCCGAAAAAAAGGCGCCTTTTGCGGGTCAGTCTCTCAGTTTCCCCAGGATTAAACGTAAGCGTGCAGCTGGTTTTCTCTTGAAAATCAGTTAGAGGGGAAATTTATGAGACCCAAAAAACTTTTGGGCTTAAACCCCATATTTATTTTATTTTCAAAAACCAAAACCCAAAAAACCCAAAATTTTTTTTAGCTTAAAATGGTCAAAAATACCTTTATTGGTTTCCCCAAATTTTTTTTTGAAACATTGACCCTAGACCAAAAAAACGCTTGTATACTTTTTTTTTAAGGTCAACTGGAAACTAAACCCCAAGCATCTATCCGTTTTTCCTTTTTTCTTTTTACAGATTTTTAGATATAAAATTTTTATTTTTGCGATCCTTTTTGGGGTCAAAGACCAGCGGGTTTTTTGATGACCATACTCTGTCTTTCTCCGTCCAACATATTTTTTATGTCTTGAGGAGAGGTTTTTTCTGCCCGGGGAAAAAGATTCCACTTTGAATAATGTACATTTCTTATTCGGGAAAGTTTTTTCGCATGTAGGGAATTTTTTACCCATTTCTGGAAAATTTTTTTTTGGGTAAAAAATGCCCAAAAACAAACTTAATTCGGGCGGAAAATGAAAAGACTGACGCCGCCCAAGCGCCTTTTTTGGTAAAAAAAAAAAAAAAAAACCCTTTTGCCTGGAAAATTTTTCCCGTACGGGGGGCTGCGGAAAATGGGGGAAAACAATGTTTCCATAATACCCCAAGAAAAAGTATTAGCTACGGAAAACCCTTAAGGGTTTCAAAAAAATTTAAAATTTAAAAGGGCCCCCCTGTGGTAAAAAAGCAGTTTTAAAATTTCCCTTGATAAAAATCAATTTAATTTAAATTGGTTATACCACAGGGAGGCCTGTTGAAAACTGGGAATTTTTTTCACCCCATTTAAAAATTTTTTGTAGGGGAATACTGTTCTCTAGATATTTTGGAAAAAAATTGCTTTCCCCCCCTTTTTCCCCAGGCCCCGTACCCGATACATTCCCCGGCTAATTTTTTTCTTTTTTTTTTCTACGGAAAAAAGGCGCTTTCCCGGGTCAGTCTTTTCAGTTTTTCCCTCTCAGAGATTAAAACGGGACGCCTGCGAGTGAGTTTTCTCTTGAAAGTCAGTTAGAGGGACTTTTAGAAGAAAAAGCGGGGGGGGGCTTTAAACCCCATTTTTTTCTTAGTATTATTTTTTTATTCTTTTAACCTGTTGCGCCTTTAAGGGGGTTTTTTATCTTCCTTGAGGGCCCCAGGTGGTTTGGCCCCTTTTAATGTTATTTCTAGAAAGGGGAATGGCTGGCCCCTCCTCTTTGGGTTTTCGCGGCTGGATTTGTTAGTGGGCCCTGTGATTAAATTTAGGGTTATGCTTCCCCTGCTGGCCTCTGCCACACTTGCAAGGGGGGGGAGGGTTTATGGGCACATGTGGGTTTGGGCCCTTTGGGTACTCCCACGACGGAAAAAAAAATAGCCCCCTGGCGAGTCCTTTTAACTAGAGCAAAATGGTTCTTTAAACCCGGGGTAAACCCGTACTACCATTTGGGGACGAAACCTTACACCTGGGGGTACGAGACAAAGCTGACCAAAAAAATCAAAGTCATATTTATAAAGGGGGCGAATTATTATTTATAATTATTTTTTTCTGTCTTGTCTTTTTCTCTTTGCATCATTTTTTGAAGGAAAAAAGAAGCGGTTTTTTCTATTTTCCCACGGAAATGAAAGGGGGCTCTCACGCACTAATTTACGTCCCCTTTGAATACACAAAAAGCTGTCAACTACCCTCGGCCCCCGCCACCGTGGTACCCTCTTTCCCCCAGGTTTTTAAATTTTCGCCCCCCCACCCGCCAGCTGCGGGCGTTTGTTGGGACGCGGGGGGGCTGAGGGCAAGGGACGCCCTGCAGGGGGGTGGGGGCACGCCAAAAGTCCCCACACGTCCCCGGTGGTCCTTTTCTACTTTTCACCGACGGCTCCTTGACCCCGAGAGGCCCCGGGCAGGTTTCTGCGGTGGTTAGGGGGTGAGGTTTCTGTCCCAGAGGACGCCCGACCAAATTTTCCACGGGTGCAGGGCGGGCCTGGTGGCGATTTTGGCGCGCCCTAAAAGCCCCCCCCCTTTTTGGGCCCGCCGGAGGAGGTTGTGGGGGGGTTCAAAACTGGGCTCCCTGTTGCCCTTCAGGGCCTACGGAAACCCCGCACACCCAGGGGCAACTTGGGGAGGCTCCCCCCCACCGGGGGGGGGGGCCCTCCTGGGGCCCCAAATCCCGGTCCTCTCCGGGGCAGGGGGGGCCCGTGGTTCCGGGGGGCCCAAGGGCCACATAGGCCTCCCTTTCAACGAGGCGGCCCGGTTTGGGGGGGGCCTCCAAACGGTGGGCCTTTTACTGTCCTTTTCCCGCATCCCAAAAGGGGGGCCCAAAGGGATTGGGGAAAGCGCGCCTCTGGGGCCCCAAAGGGGAACAGTTTTCGCCGGGTGCAGACAAAGGTTTAAAGGGGCGGGGTTTTTTAAGGGAAACGGACGTTTTTGGCCCCGGCCCCTTTCCTTTTTTACCTTCCCCTCCCCGGGCCCCTTAAAACCCCTTTAAAAAGCCCCCGTTTTCCAAGCGGCTTTTAAAAGCGCGTCCCCCTGGAGAAAAGCGGCCCGGGCCCCTTGTGCGGCCAAGTTTCAGAAAAACCCCCCCTTTCCCCCTGCTGGAGGGGGCGCGTGCCTCCCCCTCCCCCCCCCCCCCCCCCCAAATTTTGGCTGCGGTTTTCAGCGGCGGGCTTTTGCCCGTTTATTTATTACTTTTTCCCTTTTTAAAGTATATATGTATGTGTATTTTTGGGTTTTGGGGGTTTTGTTAAAGTCCCCTATGTAATGTTTATATAAATTATTATGGGGAACCCCTTTTTAAAATAAAAAAATTAAAATTAAAAACTACACAAAAAAAAAATTTAGGAAGGTTTTTTTAAATTTAAAGGGGTTTACATTGCTGAACCATTTTAAAATGAGTTTTAATTTTTTTTCTTCCCCGCAATACCCCGACATGTTTTTTCCCCCGCACTTGAACGAGTAAAAATCCCATCCCAAGGGGAATGGGTGAACAAAAGGGGGAAAATGGGGAGAATTTATGGGCCCTTTACCCCCGAAATTCCCCAAAATTTTTTGGGGTGGCGATTGAAGGGGAATTTGTTAACTTTCCCAGGGGGAAAGGCCGCCTTTGGGGAAAGGCTTTTGGGCCGAAAGGGGAAAAAGCTTTGGAAGGGCCGACCCCCCTTCCAGGGGGGTACTGGCCACCAAGGGAAGGGGGGGGTTCTGTGGACGTGGGATACCGGGTCCGGGGGTTTTTCCTTCCGCCTAAATTTTCCGAGGAAAAAAAAAAGTTTTTAAAGGGGGGGTTTGGGAGCCGTGGCCCTGCCCCCAGGGGCTGCACCAAATTTAAATGCCTTGGATGGAGAACCGGGCCCTAAAAGGGGGAAATCCACCAATCCATTTATAAATTCTTTTTTGCAGGAAAGGTTGGGCCTTTCCTACACCCCCACGGGGTAACCAAAACCCCTAAAAACCCGCCGGATTGATTTTAACCCCAGGGTACTCCCCAATGTGGGTGGCACCCGGTAACTTGGGGGTTCCAATCTCCATTTGGGGGCATAAAACCCGGGGGGCCGGGCCCCTTTTTTGCCAACCCAACGGGGCCCCTCCCGGGGGGCCCGCGTGTCCCAAGCAGGCCCCCCCTTTCCCCATCCCCAAGCAGGGTCCCAAAGGAAACATTTTTTTAAAAAAATTTTCCCCAGCCACGAGCCTATGGGGGCCCCCTTGGCCTCCTCCCCCGCCCGGATTGTCCTTTTACCCCGGGTACAACCCGAGGGGGGGAAGGGGGGGTTTTGGTTTTAGGCCCCTTTTAGGTAGGTGCCACTCCCCTTAAAAGCCCAACCGGGGGCGCTTGGGAACCTTTCTATGCCCGGTTTTAATAGGCCTCGATTCAGTCTCACGGTGCAATTGCTGATTTGACACGTAATCATCCCAGCGATACCCCATGATTCTGCGAAGACACTTATTACCAAAGGCATTGATTAGTCTCTTCAAGTCACTATTTAGTATTCATGTCTCACAACCATATAGTAAGACAGGGATCACAAGCGACTTGAAGGTCCGGATCTTTGTCCCCCTGCACAGGTACCGACAACGCCAAATACTCCCGCTGAGCGGAGTCCATAAACCGTGGGCTATGCCAATCCGCCGTAAGACTTCTTGACGTGACCCGCCGTCATTATGGACTGCGCTACCAAGGTATGTAAAACTTTCCAAGATCTCAATGTCCTCGCCGCACGCATGAACAGACTGTACTGCTTCATCTAGTAAAAGCGCATTTTCGCGGCCGCTCTGGCCCGGTCTGGACTGGGCTAGTCCCGGGCGGCCACTGTTTTTGCGAGGCAGTTTAGACCGGGCTGGAACGGACTGGGCCGGGCTGAGCCCGAGGCAGGGCAGGGGCCCGTGTGGGGAGAACTGGCGCATGCGCACTACAGTTAGCGGGGAAGACGACCAGGAGCTTCTCGTGCTGCTGATAAGACATGAAACACCATGATGGCCGACCATAAGACTAAAGTATCACAGGCGTGGTAGTTGTAAAGTCTTCAGCACAGGTTAAAAGGCGGACGACAAAAAGGATATTGACAAGATGGGCGCCTGCCGCCTCCACAGTTCAGTTCAGTACCGCCCCCTCGATCCCCCAGCCAATAGGAACGACGAATGGGACGGGGCTAGTCTCGATGTATTTTCGCGACCATCAGTCCACCCTGATCGGTCCGGACTGGACTGACCAGGGCGGTGAACGTCACGAAAATGCGCTATATGTGCTCCAAAACACCTGGACCTTGGTCTTGAGCCAGGAGACCAAGTCCCAAAGGCTTTGCCTCCTCGTGCAGCGCCTCGAGAGCCATCACCAGGACCTCCAGCGACTCAGCAAAGATTACTACATCATCGGCAAAAACAAGATCTGTGATCTTGGTGTTGCCGACGGACGCTCCACAATCACTGATCTACAACCTTGTCCAATACCCAGTCCATATAAGTGTTGAAAAGTGATGGGGCAAGGGCGCACCCTTGCCTCACTGCTGTATTAACAGGAAAGAAGCTGGATACACCTGCCCCACACTTCAGAGCACTCTCAGTCCCAGAATACAGTCCAGTTATCAAACCAATAGTCCTTGCAGGAATCCCGCGAAGTCGCAGAAGATCCCAGAGTGACTCACGATGCACCGAGTCAAACGCCTTCTTGAGATCAACATAGGCTGCAAGCATCCCCTGTCGAAACTCACATCGGCGTTCCACCCAGAACACGAAGGCTAGGATACGGTCCGTTGTTGACTTACCAGGCGTGAACCCAGACTGCTGAGGTCTCTGATGCTTCAGCAGATGACTGCGGATCCGTGTCAGCAATAGATGGGCAAGCACCTTGCCTGTCACGCTGAGCAGTGTAATATCGCGGTAATTGTTGCAGTCCTGACGGTCCCTTTTCCCTTTCCAGATAGGGACGACCAGCCCCCTTTTCCAGTCAGGAGGAATGGTACCTGATTGCCACACGGCAGTCAGGACAGCATGCAATCCGCGGATCATGGCCTCACCCCCAGCTTTGAGGAGCTCCGCACTGATATTACAAACACCAGCTGCCTTTCCGTCCCCTCAACTTTGCTACAGCCTCGCGAGGGTGCGGTTTCGTGGATGGGAGGATCGGCATCCACTGCCTGTAATCCAGTGGTGTGAAGCTGCTCAGTTGGAGGGTCCACCGTGAACAACTGCCCAAAGTACTCAGCCCAACGAGCCATCTGCCCATCCATGTCCGACACGAGGCGCCCATCTGCTGCTCGAATAGCACTCGCCCGAGATGGAGACTTGGAACGGAGCTTCTTCAGGGCTCGGTAGGCGCAGGGATGTCAATTTTCCGCGCATTCGCGGATTTCCGAGTATTTTATTGCCAGCTGGGTCATTTCTGTGAATCGTGTAGATTCGGGATAAAAATTTAGGGGGGGGGGGGTACATAGTTGGCTAGCCCACAGCCGAACCTGTCCCTGGCCACTGATCCAGCACAGAGCATAAAACATTTGTTGGCTGCACAGCGGGAAGTTAATACTAGGCTGCCGATATCTCCTGACTCCACTGCTACAAGTTTGCTCAGGAGGCAGTATGTTGGGGGTGGAATACAGCAGTGTATTCTGTGGTGTATACAGCAGTGTTATTATCATGATTATAGTTATAGTGAAACTTATTTGATATTGGATTATTCAATAATTCGAAGTTGGTCATCAAATCATATTTGAGCTGTATTTGATACTGCCTAAATAATTGATAATGTTGACAAATATTTTGTTGTTGTGTTATTACTTTTCCAACGGAAACAGTGTTAATATTTCATTTGTCATGTCAAAATGGTTAATAATTCATATACATTTCACAATTTAAGTTGCATGATATACTATATATATATATATATACATATACACAAATTGTGGATACAAAAACAGACAAAATTGAGACCAGAAATTATTATAGATATAACCAAGGACCTCTCAGAAGCTCCCTCAGAGCATGAAATTTACAAAAAATCGAACCCCCAGCTGGGAGGTTCCCTCACTACGCTCGGTTAGCCTTGCTGCGCTCGGATTAGCTGGTCGCCCTATTATTTTATTTTAGAGGTTTTTTTCTTTTCTTGTTGACATCCCTGTAGGCGGGTCGGAGGTCATTAGCGTTCAAATGACCCTTGACATCCTCAGCGAGACTCCTGACATACCTCTCCTTGTCTCTCCCCAGGAGTGTTCTTCTAGTCGGGCGTGACAGAGCCCTGTGCTGGTCTTGGTTCCCAGCCAGCCTGGCAGCGCGACTCCTCGATTTTTCCAGCGTCTCCGTCGAGACAAAACCACGCCTTGACCTCGAGCGCAACCCCAATACACTCCTTGGCAGCCTGTAGAGTTTCACGTTTGAAGGTATCCAACAGTTCTACAGGGTCCTCGAGGGCACCGAGCACATCAAACCGATTTGAGACTGCCACCGCATACTCATGAGCACATGTCAAGTCCTTCAGTTTCTCAAGATGAAACACAGTATGGTTACCTATTGAGATTCTTCTCGACTTGTCATGAAGCTTAAGTGTAGCAATAAGAGGTCTGATCTGTTCCAAAGAACTCAGCACTCCGGTAAACCCTGCAGTTCTGGAGGATCCTACAACGAGTACTAACAAGGACGTGGTCGATCTCCTTAGCTACCCCTCAGGCATTACTATACCATGTCCAGCGGTGCAGCTCTGGTCTCTGATACCAAGAACCTGCAATTCTCAACCTTCTGGACCTTGAAAAATTCAGAAGCAGAGAACTGTTGGTGTTTCTGGTACCGGAGCCAAAATAAAATTAGAAGTTCCGATAATGGCGCCAGGTAATTTATATATTAATGGGTTTTATGGAAAATGCTCAAGTGTGTCAGGGCGACACCCTCCCTAATATTCTTTAGTAGGGTCCTAAGGTCATGAAAATGTGAATATATTTTATGCGGACTCTATTGCACGCTTCACTCAAAATAGGGGGTTTGACTGCCGGACTATAACCTAACCCAGTGATTCCCAACCTTTACACCTTGGAGGAACCCCTGTAATAATTTTTCATATTCCAAGGAACCCCTATATATAGTATACTAATATATATATATATATATATTATATATAATATATATATATATATTTAAAATATATATATATATATATAAATTTTTTAAAGAAAAGTTTTTTAGCAATATAATTCATATATGAAAATCTACAATTTTTCTCACATGTCATGAGAGTTCACACTAATAAGTCAATAATGTTATGACTTACTTTCAGTGTGACACTTGGACTTGTTTCTCTTTGCGTATCTGTGAAATTCTTGGCCGAATTTTTGACAGACACACACGCAGTTCTTCCTCGACAGACAGAAGACAATTTCTTGATTTGCTTTTAATGACGGTCAGGCATGAGAAAGCTTGGTCACAGAGTAAGAAGTTGAAAACTGAAGTAAAACATCAATGCTTTTACTGAGAGACAGGGTACTCTTGCTTTGCTGAAATCCAAAAAACTTTGTCAAGTGATGATACTTCATTAACATTTTCATTTTCAAGGTTCGATCGCACTGTAGTCACTCAGTTCTACTTCTTCTTGCAGACTAATAGGTTTTCTGTACTTGTGAGAAACAAAAAACAACAAAAAAAACTCAGTGAAGGGGTTTTGCTCACCCAGTCATACGTATCTGATGACAAGGAGGGGCAGTACTTATGAAGTTTTTTGACCAGTGATCCCAAAGTGACTTGTAATTAATGGAATGGACATTTTCAGATTCATTCTGAGTTTGAACTTTGAAGTAGCGAGTGGAAACACATTCGACGTTTCCTATGAAAGGTGCTTTTTTCCAAAACAGCGAGTTTATTCTTTTAAAGCAGAAGGTTGGCTGTGGAGTCAGAAGTCTTTCCTTCGCACCCTGCATGGCATGGTGTTCACGTTATCTTAAATTGAAAATATCTGACTTAAAGTATTGCTAGTTTCATTTGCCAGTTTGGAAGATTCAGACATCACAGAAACTGGATTTATTATTCTTTTGAAGAAAAGCAGCAGTTCCTGTCGCAGCTCGCATACCCTTGTCAAAACTTTACCTCTCGAAAGCCATCGAGCATCTGTGTGCTGGAGAAGCGTCACGTGAATCTTTTGCAGGTTTTTTCACACAACCTTGGCAATAGCGAGACTTTCAGAGGGCGTCTGCGTTATAAAGTTGACCAGTTCACAGTTATACCAAGGACTTGTTTAAATTCATCCCCAATAATTTTTGAACCAGAATTCTCGTGGAGAAAGCAGTGAGTTTTTAATGACTCAGGGATTTTTTCTTTCACGCGTGATACAAAGCCTTGTACTGAAGCAATTTCATTGAGGGGAGCATCATCAGTGCAGATTCCAACGCATCGGTTCAATGACAAACCACAAGATTCCAGGTAAGAAGACAAGATGTTGAAAAGTCGTGGCTTGGTAGTTTCTGCAGTTCTTTACAGCAAAAATAATTTCCCATATTTCACCTTCATTTTCAAATCGACGATGCCAGCAGCTGAGCTTACCAGTATATCAGTTGTCTCATCTACTTGGAGAGCAAAGTGTTATTTTGCAGTATTTCAGACAAAATACAAGAAAATGTTGGACAGGTCATCCACACGCTACTAATGTATTATCAGAAACAGGAACCTTGCAATTCCACTTTCAGCTTCTTCACCTAGCTAAAGGTGAGAAGCGTCTTGTTGAGATATGTGAGAAAAGAAAAGTTCTCACCAATATTTTGCAAGCAGGCATTATTAGGCTTTCTGCATAGTGTGACTTTTCATTTCTTGGCAACTAGATCAGCCACTAAATAGTTGCTTCTTGGGCCTTATCACTGATGGTACCTTCTTTTCAAAAACTTTTCTTTGTTCTGCTGTGAATACCAAGGAGTCTTCGAGAAATCCATGGTTTTATTTGACAAGTGGCGTGATTAGTAGTTAATTGTCGCTTTAACTTGGCTGGGGCCATAGCTGTGTTAGCGAGCTTTTTCCCACAAACAATGCACAAAGGCGGTGGAAGTTTTCTTCTCCCAGTCCATGTAAAGCCAAATGGCAGATTAAATGTCATTGTAAAGGGCCCCCCCCTCCGATTTTTTTTAAAAAATCACTACTTTTACTTTACTCATACTTGGATGTGGTATTTGTGATTCTTCGTCACTGTCCTCCTCTCACTGACCATGCTTTCTTTTCAAAAATTTGAAACATGCTCAGTCTTAAAATCCGTATCAAAATAATATTAACTGGTTGAGATTAAATTAACACAACGTTTCACTCGGTTGCGCTGCTCAAAAACACTGAAGGAAGATGTGTGAACGGAGGGCTGGCGGCTCTCGTGGACAAGTATATATCGTACGGGGTTGGTCACCCTCCTACCCAACCCCTGTGTCGCCAAACTTGCGGAGTAGGAATGAAGGGCGTTATCCGGCAACGGCATAACACAATTTTTTTCTTCATTCTATGCATATCATTTTGCTCTCATTAACATTGTACTGACTGACACGTACGAGTATGTGGTGTCTGGACAGTGATTTGTGAAGTGTTGTTGAGTAGAATTAGGAATTAAGATCACTGTCATTTTGTAATAGCACATAAATTATTTTTCGGTTTCTGCGGAACCCCTGGTGATGGTCGGCGGAACCCAGGGTTCCCCGCGGAACTCCGGTTGGGATCACTGCCTAACCCACCTTTTGATACTAACCTAACCTAATTCCAAGCTTTAACTCCCTAACTACAGCCATCTGCATAAAAAGTGTCCGCGGGCAAGAGAAGGCAATAGAAGCGATGCAGGTGACAAGAGGAAGAAAGAGTGGCTGACATAAACACTTGTCTCTCGCTCCATATTTAACAACATGGTATTATCTCCAAAAGTAATATTTGCGACGGAAGTTCATAAGATGAGAATTTTCCTAGAATCAATAAGTTAAACAGAAACACACTCCCAATGGTAGGCAATTTCGGCCTAGTGTAAAATAATAGCAATGACACCAGTATCTGATATGACTCTTACCCCGTGGAAACATTTGAACACCGCCCGCATGACGTCTTGAAAAGGTATGACAGCACCACTTGACACATTGACATGACCACGCTTGATAGGCCTAAAACACCCAACCATAGCAGAATGACACGTTACATTGCCTAAATTACCGTATGATAACAGATAAATATGTGTTGACAGCGGAGGGTTGAGTAGCTTGGCCTGACACACACACCGGCCTGACACCACACAATAAACTGTTCCTTTCCTGGCATATGACTCATGTCACCAAAGCAGGATACCACACCACTCATGCCTGGAGTGTTGTTCATTTTCGTGCAGGAGGCTGTGGGTCTGCCACGGTCCATCCTGACGGCCCACAAGGCAAGTAACACAGCGGTGGTGATACACAAAAAAAAAAAAAAAGGGTTTTTTTTACCCTTTTTCCGCCATGTTGTGTGCAGTGGTTCACTGGCACTGCCACATACCATATAACCCAAACACAACATGCCCTGTATGGTTGTGGTGGACCCTGTGCCCCCACACACACACACAATGTATATATAAACATCAAGGTGTCTTTTCTGACTTTTTGATCTTTTCTATGCTTTGCGATAGCCAAATATTTGCCACCCACCATGGAGGTTTCTGGCACACTGACCTGGTGGACCTGGATGACCGCACGGCATATTCTGCCACACCGGACCAACGTTTAATCATACTGTGACAACTCTCACATAAGCAAGCTCATGTGTGGTGTGGGTGCGGTTAGAGGGAGCGAGATGCGTTTTCTTCCTTCAGGTGTCGTCTGTTTTACAAGTTACCTTGAGGGCTCGGTGCGAGTCACAAAAATGAGAGGTCTTCGAGGCCACAGTGACCCGCGGGACGGCTGCCCAAACAAGGCCGCCGTCGGGAGATCTCGGTAAAAACCGACGGCGCAGGCCAACCCCAGCAGTGCAACCCGCGCCTCATAAGGTCGTAATGACCCTCCAGCCCCGTGATGCAGCAACGGCGTGCAGCTTCGGGTGAAAGCGGCCACGTGGGGTGGGGGAAGTGAGGAGAAAGAAAAGTGAAAGCATGGAAAAGATGGAAAGGAGAGAAAAACGCGGAGAATGAATAGAGAAAACGCTATCCCTGTCCTGAGTGTGGGGAAAGATTCACGCAGTTCTGTCACATGCAAACACACAGGGACTAAACACACCGCGTGAGAATCCTTTACGGTGTCCTGAGTTGGGAAAGGATTCAGTGTCTCTAGTAACATGCAAACACACAGGACTAATAAACACCGGTGAGAAGCCTTACGTGGTCGAGTGTGGAAGGCATTCAGTGTCTCTAGTAACATGCAAACACACGACTAATACACACCGGTGAGAAAGCCTTACGTGTGTCATGATTGTGGAGAAAAGGCATTCAGTGTCTTAGTAACATGCAAACACACAGACTAAATACACACCGGTGAGTAGCCTTACGTGTTGTCCTGAGTGTGGAAAGGGCATTCAGTGTCTCTAGTAACATGCAAACACCACAGACTATACACACCGGTGAAGTAGCTTACGGTGTTCCTGAGTGTGGAAAAGCATTCCGTGTCTCTAGCAGTGATCTCAACTGATGCGCCGCGGCGCACTTGTGCGCCGGTGGGAATCCCCTAGTGCGCGCGTAATTTCTCATAGATTTGGGTATTTTGCGCATTTGACGGTGCGCAGTTTTGTTTGTATATTGAAGATGGAAAATCGTAAATGAATGAGTTAATATGTAACTAGGCAGGTAGATGCAAGTGCTGTTAATAATATTATAAGTACTGGGTAGATGGATAAAAAGAAATAGAGAATAAATAAATAAGTTATTCATGACTTAAAAAAAAACCTAGAGAGAGAGAGAGCGAGAGGAGAGATTGGAGGATCGGGGCCAACGCGGCGATTTATTTAGTTAACGCTAATTTAAGCATGCGTGCTACTGTATGTATCAGAGAACGAAATCTATCAATGGAAAGTTAATAAAAATTCGCTTCTACTGATATCTCCCATCTTATAAGCTGTCCCACCAAGTGGTTACATGACGTGTTTTAAGGAATGTTAAGTTCATCATATTTCTGCAGTCTCATACTGACCTTATTTAATGTGTTTTACTGTGTTTTATGTGATAATTTTATAGAACAAAACATTTCCGAAGATAACAGTCTATCTTTATACATGTATAACATGATATAACTGCGGGGTAAGCCTTGAGAATTTCCCCGGGTCTAGAGTGAAAGACGAGGCCTTGGCGCCAAGATGGCGCCCAGTAGCGTCTAACATAGCCAATGAATGGCGTACCCTCTTACATATAGATACCTAAAGTAAACCACAACGCTCACGCTCATGACTACTCACCGGTGTGTGTTCGGTCTGTGTGTTTGCATGTTACTAATCACTGAATGGCCTGCACACGCAGGACACACGTAAGGCTATCACCGGTGTGTTTAGTCTGTGTTTTGATGTTACTAATCACTGAATGCCTTTCCACACCAGGACAACGTAAGGGCTTCTCACCGGTTGTGTATTAGCGGTGTCGTTGCATGTTACTAGAGTCACTGAAGGCCTTTACCACACTCTGGACACACGTGAGGCTTCTCCCCGGTATGTATTATAGTCTGTGTGTTTGCATGTTACTAGAGACAATGAATGCCCTCTTTCCACACTCAGGACACACGTAAGGCTATCACCGGTGTGTATTCGTCTGGGTGTTTGCATGTTACTGAGACATGAATGCCTTTCCACACGCAGGAACCACACGTAAGGCTTCTCACCGGTGTATTAGTCTGTGTGTTTGCATGTTACAGAGACACGGAATGCCTTCCACACTCAGGACACACTAAGGCTTCTCACCGGTGTGTATTAGTCTGTGTGTTGCATGTTACTAGAGACATGAATGCCTTTCCACACTCAGACACACGTAAGGCTTCTCACCGGTGTGTATTAGTCTGTGTGTTTGCATGTTACTAGAGACACTGGAATGCCTTCCACACTCAGGACACACGTAAGGCTCTCACCGGTGTGTATTAGTCTGTGTGTTTGCTTTGACCAGGACTGCGTGAATCTTGTCCCACACTCAGGACAGGGAAGCGTTCTCTTTTCATTCTCCGACATTTTCTCTTTCCCAATCTTTTCAATGCTTACTTTTCTTTCTCTTACCTCCCCCCCCACACGCGCCGCTCACCCGAAGCTGCACCCGTTGTTGCAGTCACGGCTGGAGGGGTCATTATGAGGCGCGGGTGCACTGCTGGGTTGCCTGCCGCCGCGGCTGTTTTGCCGAGACTCCCTGACGGCGGCCTTGTTGTGGGGGACGGTCCCGCGGGTCACTGTGGCCTTGTGGACCTCACATCCTGACCAGCACGGAGCCTCAAGGGAACCTGTAAAACAGACACACCTGAAGGAAGAATACACAATCTCTCTCTCCCCCGCTGTGGGGTGTGTTAGTCAACCTTGTCGTGGTGGCGAGGGCTTTGAAAGCGTGGTCGACGGCGCCACTTACTTTGGCGGCCTGCCCTGCCATTGGTTGGGTTTCGGTTGCCGTCGGCCGCGTGGACCAAGCGCTCCCCCTTCGTCATGGGAGGTGGAGCCTGCCCAGTGGATGTAGCCTTTATACTTCCTCCCCTTTCTTCCCCTTTAATAGGGCGATTTAGGCCCGGGTAGAACCTTCCCTTCTCTTCCGTCTCACGCTTCTTCTTTTTACATTCACACTCGGCTCCCCACGTGTTTGCCGTCCAAAATTACAAAAAATCATAATTAAATACTACTCATACTATAGTAGAGTAGTAGTGGTTGTAGTAGTATTAATAATAACAGTAGTAGTAGTAGTAATAATAGTAGCAGAGAAGATTCGTATAGTAGTAGGGTAATAGGTAGTGTAGTAGCAATAGCAGTGGTAGTAATAGACTATTATCTTATCACAACACAATTGGTATCAATGGGGGACATGTTTATTTACCAAATAACGGCAGTACATGAAAACAGCAGGGCATGTAATAAACAATACTGTACAAGGCTAAGTGGCATCGTGTTGGGGCTGGGGAGGAGGGATCGGGAATAGCTGCGCCAGCTGAGTCACGTGATTATTCTCCCCCGCCCCAAAACACGATGCTACTTAGCCTTTTACGTATTGTTTATTACATTCATGTGGTTTTCATGTACTGCTTATTTGGTAAATAAAACATGTCCCTTAATACCAATTGTTTGTTATAAGGTAATGTAAGTTCCATTTCTAGTAAAGATAATGTTTAAATCAGTCATAATTTCACAGAGTGGCAACCGCGAGTTACAAACTGTATCACTGTATCGTCCCGGATCGCGTGACGTCACTAAGTCCCACCCCCAACCCTGCGCGTCGGATGACGTTTAGGACTGTGGGATCCCCGTGTCTTCGCGCCGACCTTCGTAAAGGTAAACTGTATTTCTAATTTTTTTTGGTTTTTTTTTTTTTTTTTATATTATGAGTGATTACGTGAACTTAAGCACAGTAAGGGCACAGTTAAGCCGCAATACATACGCTTATAAGTTAAGAGCAGGGGTGCCAGCTAGAGGACCACCTGTTGACTGGTAACATTCAAGTGTTCGTATATTTTACCACGGTATTATTTTTACCCATGTCCATATCACAATTTTGATGTGTATGATTCAATCTCATCATTACAAACACGGTATTATCTAGTGTTTGCCCTTTAACTCCTCCCCTTTCCCCAAAACAAGCTTGGGGACCTGGGGGTAGCAGTCAGTTCGTTATACCAGTTGTTTTGTACACAAATTTTTTTTTTAACGAAAGATAGTCGGTTTCGTACATTCATCTCGGGAGTTATTTCGTAACATGACAATACATCTACATATTTATCCAACCACTGTAATTAATATCACTTTATGCAATGGCCGTGTGTCGCCATATGGTACTGGTCGGGGTCTGTCTGGCTAGCGAAATTCACGCAGTCAAGGGAGTTTCGTACACAAGTTGTTTCGTACCAGGTTTGTTAGTTGTTCCGTACACTGATTTTGAGTTCTAAGTACAAACCTGGTGTCGATTTTGTAAACTAGTAATCAGTTACACTCTGAGTTGAGTGTACGAAACGAATATGGTTTCATATAGACTCGAACAGCTTTAAGTTTTAAGTATCCTGACTTAGTCCTGTATCCTGTAACCTGTCAGATGTTTCATCATACGAATATATCTACCCCATGCAACAGCTGTTGAAATGAAAAAATAACACATGAGGGACACAAAAAACCCGTGTGGTTAGATTACGTAATCAATGCCCCGGTTTAGTTTAGTTAACTGCTGGGAGGGGGGCGGTGCTGGTTCCTCCCAAGTTATCTAACCTAATCTAAATCTAACAAAACCTGAACGTAACCAAACAAAGCTATAAAAAAATTTATTTTATAAATAAGTGTTCAGATGTTTCGTTTCCGCAAATAGATAATTAATGCACATTATACGAACCCGAAATTATAAGAGCAAACGTAGAGTACGAGCCGCCAACTCCTGCGGAATATAACCCAAATTTGGGATTTCCAAGTTTATAATAAGATCTCAACTACATGCGTCAGCAAAAAAATTTCAGAAGTAGAAATCTAGTCTAAACCAAAGCACAATAATTGTTGTCTAGAGGTCAGTGTATGGGGCTTGTGCGCCCCCCGTTTTAAAGGGGGCAGTTAATTTTTTTTTAAGATTAAAAAAACTTAATTTATTTGATTTAATTCAGATTTATTTTATTTAACTATTTTTTTATTTTTTATTAAATTTGAATCTACAAAATCTAACTTATACAGCATATTGTTAGCATATTTATAACTAAAAATGAGATAAAGTATGTAATTAAAAATGCATATAGCATGAATATAACATATAATGCATATAACAGTACACTCAAAACTGCGGCACCGCCTCGTTACAGAGAAGGCAGCAAAACTTGTGTTCCTTTTGAAGTCCATGAATCAACACACTCCTCATGATCATGATCATGCTTAAATTCTTTGTTGGGTCTAACCAACGAAAATAAAAAATTAAAGGGAATGTGTTTTATATGCAGTTACAATGTACTTTCGTTAGCTAACTCTGGATAATAAACAGGAAAAAGGAATTTGTACTATTATGGGTATCTTAAAATTTATCTATACTTTTTCTTTATAATGCTAATTCCACTATACACTATACATTGATTTCAATAAATAATAATGTTATATAATTTTTGTTGTAGTAATACTTACTTTAGCGGTTAAGGGGGTCGTTCAGTGAAACTTGAAATATGGCTCCGATCCCATTGAGATTTTTACACGTTAAACTACATTATTATGCTGCATTCCTGGCCAAGTTTGAGACGCTGGGATTCTTACTTTGTTTACATGAATATATTTTTTTATTAAATTTGGTGCGTTTTTTGGCAAACTTTAATTTCTATCTTCAGTCATAATTGATAATATATCAAGTTACTTTATACCACTCAATAACACAATCACTCCTCTACATTTTCATGCATGATTTTAGCTGTCGCAGTGAAATTGGAGTTTTTGCAATTTTTTTTCATGTAGCCTACTGAATTTTACCATAGATTTTCTCGTTATTAATGTTGCGTGCATTTTGGAGCAATGAACATACGACAAAAACTGCCTATTGCATGCTTCTGTCAAATGCTGCAATCAGATTGGGAATAAGTCAAACCGTTTCAGAGAAGAATAGAAACTATTCACCACTAATGACGGGAAAAAGTTATGAGCAGTTAAAGTTTATTTGTCATACTGATCTAAATTCACTGAACTAAACCGCATTCCAGGCATCTATTAATTGTAATTAGATAAAAACAAACCAATTTAGAGCATTTGGCACCTGTCCCTTCTATATATATAATATATATATATATATATATATAGTATATATATATATATAATACTATATATATCTATTCTAAATATATATATATATATATATATACTATATATATATATAATATATATATATATAAGGATATGTGCGCCCGAAGGTGTTAGCATTTTTTAGTTTTTAGGATCTCTTAAATGTATTTGACAAATTTTTACCCCAATAAAAAATAAATAAAAAAAAAGGCGTAAATTACAATCTGTATTCCTCTTCCAATGATAATGGTTTATTAATTCGGTACAATAGTGGCGAAGTTATTAAAGAAAACGGAAAAAGGCAAGTTTTTCAGTAGATAGGTTTCTCCCCTCTACTCCCTCACTACGGAGCCTTGAGACGACCCTCAGCCCCTCTTTGTCACAAAAAGGACAAAGAGGGTAGCCCAAAACAGTTGTGTCTATGCCATGTGGTGAAACATGAAGAAAAATGTACATATATGTTTCGGCGGGGGAGGGGGGGTTATTAGAAAATCAGCCATAACTCTTTTCAAATTTTTATTCTTTCTTTATAATATTTTGTCACAAGCTTGCCCAAGTGTTCAACCTAGGCCATGATATTTTGGAATATTTTGATTATTTTTCGGAATATTCACTGTAAAAGCCCCCTAACCCTTCACGCACGGTGGACGCGATCGCGTCAAAACGGGCACGTGTTACATCTTAGCTTTTGACGCGAATTGGTCAAAAAACAAAAAAAATCTCCAAAAATAAGTATTTATCAGAATCGCGTCAAAATTTTCTGCGTAAAAGATCCACTAGGCCTATAAATAAATAATTGTCAGCTCACTAGTGCGAATGGATTTGAAGTGATAAGGGCCGTGTCCCTGTTCACTCTCAGCAGCAGGTGTTCGCCCGCCTTCTTAGCCATCCGTCTTCCAACATGTGTTTCAGTTTCCCCATTTTCTCAAATCTACTGGCCATATGAAAATTATAATGGAGCGTTGGAATCCTCCATAAAAGTCCGCTTTTATTGGCATATAAACCATAAAAAGTGAATCAGAAGTTATCGAGCTACGAAGGGGGAACGTAAGTATTTCTTATTTCTCTTTACTCAATGTTTTGAAGTCCATTAAACTCTGCTATTTTATTTGCATTTCCTTGTAATTTTTGTCTTTCATAAAGGCAGAAAATCTCTTGCGAAACCACGATATATTAATAATGCCAGGAAAAAGAATAATCGTTGGTTGAAAATTGATAACATAAACAAAAATTCGCCGCACACAGTCAAGGCCCGTCCGCAGGGCAAACTTAGAGAGCACCAAATGATGTCGCAGTGCGACGGAAAAACTTAATAAAACTTTCGTGCGTGAAAGGGTTTTAAACAAAGATAGTATGGTTTGTTTGATAATCATAATAATGGCATTATTATACTTTGGTTAAATATCACTTTGGCTTTTTATGACAAAAGTAACATGCACATTCAACTTTTGGTTATCGTAGTGTGGCTTTTTGTACAGCACAAAAAGATATATTATATCATATATTATATAATATATATATAATATATATACTATATAATAATAATATATATATATAGGTGTGTGAGAAAAAAATATTTCTGCCTAACATAGTTGAAAACAGCCAACTGGCAATTTGCTATCTCAAACTGCCCACAGTGGATTCACCGCCACCCCACTCATTTAGTCTCATTAGATATAATTATACTACAATGATAACATTGCGTGCTCATAAAATGCCCATTTGCTTAATTTTCCTTCTTTTCCCTCTCGTTTTCAAATAATGATAAGGTTTATGATTTTAAATCAGTGATTTGAAAAAACAATCATTTTATTTAAATACATGATTAAAACCAGTGCATTAAAATCAACTAGATTAATCAAACAAACCCTGGTTTAAATAATAATAAATATAAATAGTATAATATCTATATTAATTAATGATATAATATTATAAGCTTAGGTTCAATCCCTGAAACTCAGCGAAAATGTATAAATTTAAATAACCCCCCCAATTAGTAGAGTTATATGAAAATCAAGAAAATGGCAGCAAGTATATCCTGTCTTATGTTTTGTCATAAAAGTGAGGAGTGCCACACAGTCTTATGGGAAGTATTTTATGCAGATCATCAAAAATTTTTTTTTGTAAACTAGATCCTTTGGCATGGCGGGTATGAGGACCCATTTTCGTGGTGTGGGCATTGGGGAGAGCTCGAATTGATGGACGAGTTTCCACTGCACCGTCGAGACCCCTTTTTTGGATGACACGGAGGGGGAAATTTCATTCGCACCTACCTACTCTCAAGGAGGGGCCACACTCTCAATTTGTTTTCTAAAAATTGAGCCCTTGCTACCAATGTCGCAGGAATAACAGGGTAAGAACCTCACCAGCCGTTTACTGGATTAGTGGATAAATTGGAGTAACACCTGTGATAGGTACTGTGTTGAGCCCTGCTTCAAGGTATTGCAATTTTTAACTTGACAAACCCCGGCCATTTACTTCTCCAATTGAGCAAGAGGATAGGGATGTGTGGCGTGGAGGTCAGACCCTTGCCGACTCTCATCGTGAAAGTATTCCAATGAATACTTTTTGCGGCCCCCTCGTTAATCCACACCCCGCCCCGCCGCCCCAACTCGCATATGGCGATAGTTTTAAACCTCTTTCAGACAACGCGCGAATCATTTCACAACAATAGCCAAGACCTAGTGTTACCCCCTAGAGTCGTGGCCCAAATGGGCAGTCGTGAACTGCCGATTTTGATTTTAAACCTTCATAGAGAGAAGAATTTATATTCTACTTCCAAACAAATCTTTCCATCTTTTATATAATCATAAAAAGGAATAGTGAAAACCCTGTTAACCTCATATTTCAAGCTATGTTTTTTCGCTTCTAATTGTTCGAACTCTCCATTCCATGTCTATATATATATATATATATATATATATATTAGACATTGAGATGGAAGAGTTGTCATATACTATAATATATATATAATATATATATAATATATATATATATATATATATATGATATATATCTATATGATATATATATATACTATATAATATATATATATAATAATATTATATATATTATATTATATATATATATATATATATATCTAGCTCATATCTAGGTATCATATAGATGGGTTGTATTATTAACATATCATACCCCGGATATAGTCCTTCCCAACAATGTATACTTTAACATCCACTACATACATCATGACACTTTCTCAATATTCATGTCTTGTATTTCATTTACATATTCCCATGATGTACTATTAATTTTGCTTTCAATTCAACTTCCAGTGAAGCATTTTGATAACATGTAAGCAATTGTATGGAGTGTGTTTCACTGTAAATAATATTATTTTTCCCAACGGTTGCCGGATCCCAACCAAAACTTCAGTTGCTGGTAACTCTCAGAATATTTTGCCCACTGGTGATCCAGCTATCTATGGCAGATGGCCAAATGAAATGTCACAACAGTCTGTCAGCATTATGTTAAGAAGTGAACTTACGCAATTCCCAGTTTTAGCTGCTGAGTTCATCAAGTTCCCGAGTCCAGCGGAGGAGAACACATGATGAGGAGGGACGTGAAGAAGGTTGCTGGAATTGGGGATTATTGGAGTGTGTTGATGGAAACTCTCATTCACATAAAAAGTCTGGGGGGCCAGATGCGGGAGCTTCATCGAGGCAAGAAAGAAAAGTTTTTTTGCCCTAAATGTGATGGCAGTGTTGGGACGCAAATATGGTGATCACGAACCTAGTAGTTAAATGGCCAGGCAGTACAACATGATCTCCGGGTTTATAGAGAGTCTGGTTGTGTGCTTGCTCTGGAAAGAGGGGAGTACACGAGGAGTCTTGCTGGGTGACAAGG
Source organism: Chionoecetes opilio (assembly GCA_016584305.1). Lineage (NCBI taxonomy): Eukaryota > Metazoa > Arthropoda > Malacostraca > Decapoda > Majidae > Chionoecetes > Chionoecetes opilio. Next base: position 24,754 of record JACEEZ010009499.1, on the reverse strand, counting down.
GCTACCGATGTGACTCCTACTCTTACTACCCTGAGTAAACTGTGACTGCCAAAGACTAGACTACAATGCGCTCATGCAAAAAACCCGACGGACGAGAAACCTGATTGAGCGCAAATTTTGGCATCCATGAAGCGAGTTTGGTGTTCTGGCAAATGTTGCGCACAGAGGCTGTCAACCTCAAAAAAAAATAGTTACAGCTTGTGCCACTACATAAACATGCCAGAATTAACAACCTCCTTTCGAAGAGGTAGATCTACACTCAATGATGAAGACCGTAATAATGATTTTCGGAGTGGTAATGTTGGTTCTCGTGGAGACAAAGGGCTCTATACATAGAGCGACATTTTCAATGCACCACGTATGATTGATGTGAAACATAGTGTGTGTTACTAAGCTGGGTTTGCACTGATGGAGGCTGGCTTGCCCCTGGAGGAGCGATTTGTTGTCTTGTCGGACAGGTGTCTTGAAAATGGCGTGTAAGTAGGGGGCGCGCGCGTGTTCTCCTGCTACCCGGGGCAGTGTTGATGTTGTGTATGTTAAGGCTCTTGGATTGAGTACCGCCCAGCTGTGCTGATGATGATTATTACCATGTGGTGATTAATAGTTTGAAAGTGTTTGTCGTATTTCCTCTGCCTGTATTGTGTCATGTGGGGGTTTTTCAGGTGCGGGAGAGTAATATATATATGACTCTCTTAAGAGTGCCGATCATGACCACCTCCTTTGAGGCGTCTTCAATGACAGGCATGAGATACATGACGCAGTGACACCTCTGAGGTTATGTAGGTAATTAATAACGTCACAGTGACATAGTATAAGGTTGCACCTCCGCGGCCTCCTGCCGGCGCAACGTGGCCCTGTGACAGGCTTAATTAGGCCTGCTCAAGTACATAGTACTATTTACTATCCTTGGGTCTGCTCATAACGGGCTCGGCTAAGACAAACCTCCGCCGCATCGGGGGCGAAAGCTCGTGTGCGAACAATGTCATAGTTCAAGTGTACGTAAAGCGTAGGCTTTGAAGGCGAGGCTCAACAAAGGCCTCTTTCGGACTGTGACCCCATGCCGTGCATGGAGGGCTATCGCCGAAGCGGATAGCAAACCGCCAAGCGGTTTTGTGTATGTATATCTGTTATTGTGAAAAATGTTTAGCGAGATGACTGACTTGCCAGGGAAACACTTGTTAGTGACTTGCCCTTGAGCACGACAAGTTGCATGTGGGTTGCAACAACTTCCTTTGCCGTGCCCTGGCAATGGATGTGTGTGTGTGTGTGCCTGAATTTTACCATTCATCATCCGGTGGGAACTGGCAGGTGTATGTATTATGTTTAATGCGTTTTCTTACTCATATATTGATCATGTTGATGTAACACGTAGTTCTGGTTGAGTAGAAACAATTACTGAGTTGCCTACATCATAATAAATGGGGTAAAATGTTGTGCCTGTGATTTATGGCTGTGACTATATGGTTATATATAGATATATAATATATATTATATATAGATAGATTAGATAGATAGATAGATGGCTGTGAAAATTGTCTTGGTTTCCCTTAACTGTGTATAAAGGGGTACAATGTTGTGATGTGGTCAGGGTATGCCATGTTATTGGTTGCCTTACCTAGTATAGAAATGGGATAAGGGTTGTGGTTGGATTTATGGCTGGTGACTATTTAATATCCGGGTTGAAACGTTTGAATGACGACTTTCTCGACAGGTTGAAAGTTTAATAGTACAATAAACTGCTTGCAACATGCTGTCCTCATTGACCCTGGATTGATGAACCAAATACGTATATGTAAGTTAATAAGATTCCCGTGGTTTTTCCTTCATATATACCGTCATGCGCTTAACTTCTCTAACATATTTACCACTTTCTTGTTTCATTTGGGTTGGCCATACTTAATGGAAACCCTAAACACCTACATAAAACTAAAATGGAAGGTAACCATATAATGTACTGTGAAGGTAGTTGGTATATATACAATCTCCCAAGGCAGGGTTGTGATCTGAACTAGTATACCCGGTCCAATATGTCAGGGCCGAGGTAAGCTATCAATAATATTAATATGTTATTGAGAATGGTAGGAAGAAAAAGTCTTGGAGAATGAGTAATCCGAATATATTTACACAACTCCCAATAATCGGCTAGCAGCCAAACAACATTATGAAAACTAAACCCAAAAAAGGGGGGGAAAGGAAGCCTGGAGGAAGAGATTTTGGCAAATTCACTCAGCAACATCCTGTAATTAAAATCTCAGGCAAAGAGGACTAGGTTGAAATGGTGTCGGGGCAGTTGAAGGGCTGTCTCGAGAAGAACACAATTCGTCTGAAGTGCCTTCTGAATGAGGAGAACAGAGCTGTGGGGGTGTTGTCGGGTTTGAGAGCGTATAACTGTGTAACTTTACAGTGTAGTGTGGGCTAGGGGTCTCCTTGGATAGACTACCCCCTACATCTGGACACGGTGTTGGGTGGGGAGACCCCAAAGCAGGACAGTTGGCTTGTCATTGAAGAGGGGTAGTTGTCTGTAGTTTGGTTAAGTAGAGCGGTGAAAAGAAAATTGGGTTTTTGAGACATTGAAACAGGTTTGGCTTTCACAATCAGAAATTAAATAAAGATCAAAAGTTAGGCGCTCGGTGGATCTTTTTTTTCCCCGTAAATCACTTAGTCCTGTTGAGGTTTGAAGTCTAATTTACGACGTTGAAAATACCGGGTAGAATCATCAGAGTAGGAGTGGATAGGGCTTTGAGATAGACTTAGAAGATCATTGATCGATAATAGAGAGAGAATGCGGGATAGGACAGAACCCTAAGGGAAACACCACTATAATGATAGACTTAGAGAGAAGAACAAGACCGTCTAAATTGAATTTTCTAAAAATCTTGACGGTTGCAGGAGAACTGTAAAAAAAAAATGTGGTTTTAGGGAGGTTATACACATCTATTTTTATCTAATTTCCCGAGTTAACTAATATATCATCAGCTTCTTAGTTATTATAGTTACTATTTAAAATGGGTGCAATGTTAAATAGTGTTCATTGAAAACCGTTTTGTATTGAAAGTACAAAATAACTAAAAAGCCGAGTGATAAAAAGCCGAGTCAATATTGAAAATTTGAAAGAATATAATGTGTTAACCCGCCCCAAACAAAAAAAAATTGGCTGTTTCTCCTTGCACCCTGTCAAGATTTTAGAACATTTAATTTACACTAAATTAATCATGTTGCAAAACATGGTCTGCCACTTTGTCTACCTCCCCGTCTAAATGTTTAAGGCTAGCAAAAATCCTCTTACTGACATCGACACACAACTTCTTTTTCAGTTCAGCAACTGCAATCTCTTTTTCATATACTCTCATTTGCTCTTTGTGTTCAATTTTTGTTTGTTCTATAAGCAGCTCATAATACTCCTCCTGCTTCCGCCTATAGGAGTCATACTCCATAGCAAATCTCCCTCTCTTGGGTTTATTGCCACAGGATGTAGGTGTAGCAGAACGGGGTGTTTTGCGTGGAATTTTGTGTTTTGTGTGTGTAGGTTTATCATTTAAATGTGGCCCGACAGAGGTAGCAGCAGATGTAGAAGGATGTGGGATGCAGACAATAAAAGTTAGGGTTAGACATGCTAGGCAGGGTTTGTGCATCAGGCGCCACAATACCATTTAGGCGTGAAACGAAGACATGGCAGAAGTAGTAGAGGGTGTGGGATGGGTGCAAACTTTAGCAGGGACATCATAGCCTGGGTGTGCCCGAGAAGAAAGGTACCCACAGAGGAAAAAGGGACGTGCTTGGCAGGGTGCAAAAGAGAAAGCAGGCACAGTCCAGATTTGCGTGCCAGGGAATAAGACCTGGGGATCATCCAAGGAAGGATGGAGATCATCATCATCTCCAAAAGCTGGGAATAAATAGGTCTTGAAATTTGTTACATACATTACTATCAAATAAGCATTCTATTAGCTCCACAATTCCAATCTTGCGCCAAATTAAACAGCACCAAAAAAAGTTTCCAATTAGTATTAAATTACAAGCAAATGTTGTGCTGAAGTGAGGAAAACATTCCACAATACTGTGCATTAACCAAACTGCAGAGGACATGCATGAGCAGGAACATGGGATGGACTAAAATCAGAAGGGTACAGAGGAAAGTGTGTTATATCTTCAGAGAATTATGAATATTAGGATAAAATATTTAACGTGTCACCGAATTGTGTGAATCTTTTGAGTACACTGATCTTACTGGTCAAAATTAATGGATCATTAATGGCTTCAAATTCAACATTCATCCCTGAAATCACATTTTACATAATATATTATAGTTTATGTTCTAGTATGTCTAAACCTTGCAAATCACAATTTATGTAGGCACTTCCTTCCTTTTTTACTTCTCTCTGAATACTTTGTAATAGTAGATGGAGTCTCTTTTACTGAAACCAAGCTTGTAGAGGAAGAATTGAGTGAAAAGCAATGAAAACAAGCCCTGAAATCTGCCCTTACAAGTAATAGTAGGATGATTTTATGCATTTTTACAGTAAGTAAAAGCAATTCTGTCATTCATACCAGTTTTTCCCACTAGAATAGACAATTTCTCTGCTTTAGTTCCTTTAAGGCTGAATGGCCAAATAAATAAAGTGAAAATATTAGCTATGATGTCCCCAAGGATATATTTCCTTCCCCTATCCTTAGTCACCAATACCTAATAATGCATGTGCATTAACTATCATTGATTGCAATGTTCAACTTTAATATAAAGGCCGGTTTCCACTACATGCTTTTGTACGGCCGCCGTTGCCGTACACGCCCAATAATGACGTCACAAAAAAGTTGACCACCACCGTACGGCTGCCGACCAAAGTTAAAATCAAGTCATCTCTCCGCTCGGGGGTGTTCCGCTTGAGCGGACGCTGAAAACTGTGCCCGGTTACCACTACAACAATCAATGAAGTGGTTGATGATGGTGACGTCAATGTTGGGCGGTGTCAAAGCCGTCTGTATGTAAAAGCACTGCGTTGGGACGAGCGGCTGGACGTGAGTCAGTAGCCAGAGTCTGCGACACAAGTCAGTAGGAGCCGAGCTTTCAGCGTCTGTATGTGAGGATGTACGGGCGGTACGGCTCTATTGCACCAACCTTTCACCCACTGTTAACTCTTCGCCATTTAATATTTTGCCTCAAAAACATTTTACAGGAGATATCAATAGAAGCGGAATTTAATTCGCTTTCCATTGATATTTTTCGTTTACTTGATAATGAATTGGCAGCATGCATAAAATTAGCGTTAACTAACTAAATAACATCATGAATCGGGTAATTTACCTATTCTAATATATGTTTAATCAGTATAAAGATATAATGTTATCTTTGGAAATGTTTGTTCTATAATATTATCAACAATAAAAAAAACCGTAAAACACACTAAAGAAATGCCATTATGAGACTCAAGAAATATGCATGAACTTAAACTCTTCGCCATTTAATATTTTGCTCGAAAACATTTTACATGGAGAATATCAATAGAAGCGGAATTTAATTAGCTTTCCATTATTATATTTTGTTTTCTGATAAATGAATTAGAACCATACATACATTAGCGTTAACTAAATAAATAACGTCATCAATCGGGAAAAATTACCCGATTTCATGATCTTTTTAGTTAGTTAACGCTAATTTATGTATGGTTCTAATTCATTCATCAGAAAACGAAATATAGCACTGGAAAGCTAATTAAATTCCGCTTCTATTTATATTCTCCATGTGAAATGTTTTTGAGCAAAATATTAAATGGCGAAGAGTTAAAGTTCATGCATATTTCTTGAGAGTCTCATAATGACATTTCTTTAGTCTGTTTTACGGTTTTTTATTTGATAATATTATAGAACAAACATTTCCGAAGATAACAATATATCTTTTATACTGATAAACATATATTAGGTACGAAATTACCTGATTTCATGATGCTATGTATTTAGTTAACGCTAATTTATGCATGCTGCTAATTCATTTATCAGAAAACAAAATATAGCAATGGAAAGCTAACTAAATTCCGCTTCTATTGATGTTCTCCATGTAAAATGTTTTTGAGAAAAATATTAAATGGCTAAGAGTTTAAGTTCATGCATATTTCTTGAGAGTCTCATAATGGCATTTCTTTAGTATGTTTTACGGGTTTTTATTTGATAATATTATAGAACAAACATTTCCGAAGATAACAATATATCTTTTATACTGATAAACATATAATTAGGTAGGTAAACTTGTCATCTCGGTGGCCTCGTACAGACTCCGTCCGTGACGTCATCAATCTCAGGCGCAGGCTTTTACATACAGACGGCTTTGGCGGTGTACGGCAACGGCGGCCGTAGAAGCGGGGTAATGGGAACCGGCCTTAAATGTTTAAAACGATCAGATTTAATTCAAGTAGATTGGAATGCAGCCTCTCCAGCAATATTTTGATCTTTTGAATCTTCTACCACTACAATGCAATTTCTGACTTAATCATTATAATGGCCACATATGATGAAAATCATATCATAACAAATGTAACGTATACCTTATAAGTTGGTGGCAACATGTAATAATCACGAGTTGAACATCTCACCCAGTAAGTCCCTAAACAGAAACCTCCTCTATTAAACTTACGCTGATTTGGACTAACGACAAAGAACGTGTCGAAAGCCCCTTGCCCCATCTTAATCTCTCCAGGCATCATCTCAGAGAGGAGTTCATGCTCCTCACTGAAACTTGGAGGGGTAGGGGGTTTGCCACCACCAGTCTGCTTCAGCAATTTCTTAAAAGTACTCTCCTCCTTTTTGACACTGTTCCAATATAAATCAAATAGTTCAATACAATTATCTTAATATAAATGTGACTGGAACATCTACTCTGCTGTATAAATAGGTTACACATGTTTGCTGAATAAGTACACAGTTTTGCAATTGCCCTACTGAGAGGTAAACTTCTATAACTCCCAAACCTGGTCCATATTTGCTTAGCCAGTGCTGGGACCAGGGTTGTTTGATTTAAATCAAGTTGATTTTAATCACTGATTTATATCAAATGATTTAAAAAAACAAATCACTGATTTAAATCATAACTTTATCATTATTTGAAAACGAGAAGGGAAAGAAGGAAAATTCATCCAATGGGCCTTATGAACACCAATTTTATTTTATTTGATTATCAGTTTTTATTTGACTTCCTATTGAGAAGTCAAGTACCTGGCACGGATTCGAACTAGGGCCCGCAGATTCGTAGCCAGGCACGCTAGCCACTGCACCACGGAGGCGACATTAAGGGGGGGAGTGAGCTTGTAAAGTTTGCAGCAAGGTAGGACCGCCCACTATATCACACACCTATATTCATACTATATACGCGCACACGTACATTTATAACGATAATAGATATAAATATACAAAGTGGGTATGACTATACTAATGGGTATAAATAAACTAAGGGTCCAGGCCTAGACCGGCCTTGCAAACGTCGCGAAAACGTGCTTATAGACATAGGCCTATTGATGTTAAAATGTCCATCACAGAAATATAAAATACTAGCCGCAAAGCCGCCCACCGGGCGGACTTTTTGGCTGGCTCCCGCGGAGGGCTATTGGTGGGCCCAAACACGGACTCTCCAGATAGCCCCTTCTAACTTTCCAGAAATCATGGATGTAGAAATGTATGTATTCCCCCCACCCATTCACTCACCCATTACCAATCACCCCCCACCTATTCCCTCACCCATCACCCATCACCCACAACCCATCACCCCCCACCCATTCACTCACCCATCACCCCACACCCATTACCCATCACCCCACCCATTCACTCACCCATTACCCATCACCCATCAAGGTTTCCTCAATTCTCGCAACCCACTTTTTGTTTCACCATTCTCGCTAATAGGCTGTTAAAAAAAAAAAAAAGTGATCGGATCATCTCATAAGTGGGCTTAAAACCTTCCCCTGGTCGACCTGGTTCCAAAAATGTGCCATATGAGGTGATTGCGCCACGGGGGGCGGAACCTATACCACACACACACACACACACACACACACACACAGACAGACAGACAGACACACTTTCGCTTATATTATTATAGATGTAAATTCATCTGTAATCTATATTATATTAATTTTTAATTCACTTATTCTAACTTTGTTTTGCTATAAATATGCTAAACAATATCCTGTAGTAGTTAGATTTCATGTAGAACATTAAATTATTATTTTTTAAATCGATTCAAATTAAATAAATCTGATTTAAATCAAATAAATCTGAATTTTTTTTATGAAAAAAAATCATTGTAAAACAATTCTAAAACTCTGGGTGTGACCCACAAGTGAATAGTAACATAAGGGGCTCTGCGTTAGGTAAGGTTATGTAACCAATGCCCAGGTTAGGTTAGTGAACAAGCGGTGGAGTCTGTATCAGGCAGATAGGAAAGGTTACGAAAAAAAAAAGGAGCTGCAGTTTTACCCAAGTAATATATCCTAAAACCACTGCACAAGATTGCTCTTTACTGACTAATCATTCAATAGTAATGCAAATTACCTCATTTTGATGCGGCTGTAGCACCTCCTGAGCTGGTCCACAGTCCTTCGATGGGAGTCTGGATTTATGGCTGTGAAGGCCTTTCTTACCTCCTCCCAGGCATGTGCCTTCTTTCCAATCAAGGCAGGATTGGTAGAGCGATCTTGAAGTACTTTGTGTTCACCTACAAGCCTGAGGAGCTTGACCCTTTGATCTTGAGAGAGCGGTGGTGCTCGTTCCTGCATGCCCTCCATTTTTGGTGGTGGTAGTGGTGTTGTGGAGGGAATCCGTTTGAGGCTGCAAGGATTTCAGGTATATATATTCCAGTAGTTGGCGGGCTCCACAGGCCTTACAGCTTACAATTTCTATACTATTTTCGGCTCGGTATAATGTGCAACAGTTATTCACTTGCAGAAATAAAAAATATAACATTATATTCTATATATGATAATAGAACATAAGAAAATAAGGAAGCTACAAGAGGCCGTGAGACCTACACGAGGTAGTTCCTGTTACTTAACACTACCTACATCTACCTTTCATCCTCATTTGATCATCCACCACTCTATTTGTGAACCAGTTTTTCCCTACTTCCTGTTTAAATCTACGCTTTTCCAGCTTGAATCCGTTACTTCTTGTTCTACCCAGGTTACTAGCAGGAAGAATTGTTCCTACCTCTCCTTTATTAAATCCCTTTATCCACTTAAAAACTTCTATCAGATCGCCACTTACTCTGCATCTCTCGAGCGAGTGTAAATTTAAGCTTTAATCTCTTCTCATAACTAAAGTTACGCATCCCTTGAATAATTTTGGTCATCCTTCTCTGCAATGGGTTTGCTGGTTAGGTTACGTTTATGCTTGGTTACGTTAGATTTAGACTATGTTTAGGTTTGGTTTCGGTTATGTTAGGTTTAGGATAATAAGTTTGAGATTGGTTTTGTTGAGTTATTTAAGTTAAATAAGCAAATATGTTCTACTGCAGTTTAATTAATCTAATTGCAGTTGTGAGGTGACAAACTACCCTAGTGACACTAAATTATTAGAATCCATACACATCAAACACTTGTCCCCTGATCTTAATAACCAAGTCACTTCATACCAATTACATATACTCAAATAATTATCACACTGTTTCGATTGTCCGACTCTCGTTTCGATCGCCACACACGAGCCGAAATGCTACCTGTAAAACTATTGTTCATTCAGTCCTCTGCCAACCCAGACAACATACACACCAAGGTCTGTTAAGTATAAAGTTGTGTTTTTATTTTTTAGATAATATAGGATTATTTTATGTTTAAAAAAATTCTTTTAGATGTTCGCTTTTAGTAGTATAGTATATTATTTTTTTTAACTATTTTAGCCTGATAATGTGTTATCTGATAATGTGATAAGTGTCTTTTGGCGAAACGTTGCACGCGCATAAACAACCCCAAGAATGACGAGTGTCTTTGTCACCCTGAAATGTCAACATGATCTACCTAAGAATACCACCTTATATATATATATATATATATATATATATATATATATATATATATATATATATATATATATATATATATTGTGTGTATGTGTGTGTGTATATACACCAAGGAAGCATATATACACACCAGCACATTATTGCTATTATTTGATATTAATTGGTGTGACATTGACTGTATTTTATTTTACAGGGGTCAGAAAATTTTTATTGCTGCAATCAACAACACGCAGACTGCGGAATCGTCTGCATCCAGCCCAGAGAGCTGTCTGCAAGATGCCCCACCACTAATAAGGGCTGCAGCCAAATACTTAGACCCAAAAGTGTATGAATTTTTCAGGACACAGTTGTTGCACAGCTTAACAAAATAGAAAGGATTCAGATATGGGGTGCATGAGAGGAAATTTGCTTTGCTGTTCATGGCAAGTGTCAGTAATGCCTGAAATCTTGTTTTATGTTAATTGCAAGTGTCAGTAATGCCTGAAATCTTGTTTTATGTTAATTGCAAGTGTCAGTAATGCCTGAAATCTTGTTTTATGTTAATTGCAAGTGTCAGTAATGCCTGAAATCTTGTTTTATGTTAGTTGCAAGTGTCAGTAATGCCTGAAATCTTGTTTTATGTTAGTTGCAAGTGTCAGTAATGCTTGAAATCTTGTTTTATGTTAGTTGCAAGTGTCAGTAATGCCTGAAATCTTGTTTATGTTAGTTGCACAGTGTCAGTAATGCCTGAAATCTTGTTTTATGTTAGTTGCAAGTGTCGTAATGCCTGAAATCTTGTTTTATGTTAGTTGCAAGTGTCAGTAATGCCTGAAATCTTGTTTATGTTAGTTGCAAGTGTCAGTAATGCTTGAAATCTTGTTTTATGTTAGTTGCAAGTGTCATTAATGCCTGAAATCTTGTTTTATGTTAGTTGCAAGTGTCAGTAATGCCTGAAAATCTTGTTTCATGTTAATTGCAAGTGTCAGTAATGCCTGAAATCTGCTGCTGTTCATGGCACATGTCTTTAATGCCGGAAATGCTTTGCGTAACATGAAAGTGTCTATATTGCCTGAAATCTGCTGTATCATACTGGTCTGGGTTAGTGCATGTTATACTTGCTATTTGCTGTGATGATGTTTTCTTTTTAATGCCAAATCTGGTGGGCAAGTGGAATTTGCATAGACTTACTCCGTACATTCATGGTTTTTTTTTTTTTTTTTTTTTTTACATCACAAGGATCTGGCCAAGGGCAAACAAAAATGGGTAACACAAAGCCACTAGTGCCATCCCTATAAAGAAGACAGTAAGAGAATAAAATAAAAACAGAGGGGGTAGGCCAATTTAGTTCGGGAGTGTCTTGTTACTCTCTTTTGAAAAAGATTTAAGCATAGGAAAGTGGAAAAATAGAAAACAGGAAGAGAGTTTCAGAGTTTACCAGTGAAAGGGATGATAAGAGTAAAGATACTGATAACTCTTGCATTAGGAAGATGGCAGAATAGGGATGAGAATGAGTAGAAAGTCTTGTGCCAGGAGCCGCGGGAAGTGGAGGGAGGCATGCAGTTAGCAAGTTCAGAAGAGCATGAGCATGGAAAATAACGGTAGAAGAGAGCAAGAGAAGCAACATTGCGGCAGTGATTTAAAGATTGAAGACAGTCAGTCAGAGGAAGGAGTTGATGAGACGAAAGCTTTTGACTCAACCTGTTTAGGAGAGCTGTATGAGTGGATCTTCCCCCCAAACATGTGAGACATACTCCATACATGGGCGATAAGGCCCTGTAAGAGCAAACAATTGGGAGGAAAAAAAAGATGGGGGTTTTAGCGGGGGGAAAATGATGTTCGAAGAAAAGAAAGTTAGATCTAAGGCCGCGAATGTTGCAGAAGTTTAAGGAGAAAAAGGCTAGAAGAAGTACAAGACCCCTGGGGTTTTCGACATCTTTGAATGGGTCCGACCTGGGTATTTTGGTCCCCCCCCCAGTAAGGGACTCCGGGGCTGGGTAATGGTCGCCAAATAAATTTTTGGGAGTGAAGATAGGTGGGGGAGGGTGAGTGCTCAGTGGGTAGCTACGGGGGGGGCTGGGTGGGCAGTAAACCACCCCGAGGGGCCGGTGCCCCCCAGGTGCCCACCCACTGGCCACGGCTCCCGTGTGGTGTGGGAGCCGTTTTCCCACTAGGTAGGACTGGGGGAAAGCATGCATGGAGTATTAAAAATTTCATTTCTACTGATGACTTCCCTCGCCTCAAATAAAAAATTAAATATTTTCCTCTGTTTGAAAAAAAAGGAAACCCATCCCTCTGGGGTCAGTTAAAATTCATATACTTTTATTGATCACTTGAAATCAACGAACTAACTAAATTACCCCAGTCCCCTTAAAAAATGTTCTTTTAATGCCTTGTTTTGGGGTTATTAAAATTGGTACGTTTTTTCCCTTTGACTGCACAGTTTTTTCTCATTTTTGGGAAAAAAACTGTTTTGTATTCACCCAGGGGAAACTTTGTCCATGCAAAATGGTTGGATGGGGAAAAAGGGAAATTTTTTAAAGGGCCCCAAAAAATAAAAGGCTAAAACGACTTTCAATACGAGTTTGGTCTTGCAGGTATGATATTTGAAAAGTAATGAAAGAAAAGACTAAATTTCCCGGGTTCTGGGTTTCTAGAAGGTTTTCAAAGCCCTGCAATGTGACGGGGCTATTGATAAAGAGGATTTTTAGGTCAAATAAAATTGCTGGGTTTGCTTAAAAGCTAGCCTTTTATGACACATATTTTTGGGTAGGATAAACCCGTTATAAAATTTGTACAATCACCCAATCTTGACATGGAAAAAAGCTGTAAAATTTTAATTAAACTGAAAAGAGCCCCCCTTTGAAGAAATGCGGTCGCCCAAAACCTCTTTTGATGTTTGTGGGAGAAGTTGAGAAAAAACTCAGCGCTCAGGGTTTTTGATACTTCAGAGTTTTTGTGTTTAGATCCCCCAAGGAAAGGGAAACTGTTTTAAAAAATTTGCAGGGGGTTTTTGTTACTGATTATATTGGAAAACATTCGGGAGCAAACATTTGTTTTCCGGGGTTAAGGTTCAACACGAATTAATTTCTTCTACCCTTTTTTAGATCATATGTTACAGAAATACAAGGCGCTTCAAAAATGAAGCATGTGAATTTAAATAAAAGATTACGGAAAGAATCCACAAAGAAAAGGGGTTTCTTCTGAGAAAATGTCGGGAAACTTATTCATCCCTTTCGTGCAAATGAGGAAGTCTTAACCATGACTGCACTTGTAAAACGCATGTTAAAAAGGGACCAAATAAGGATGTAAGTGAAAAATGAAAACCCCAAAAATAACTGTTAGATTTAGTGGGGAATTTTTTGTCCATATGAAGGGGCATTTCCTGAGTTTTAAAAAAGGGCCCAAAAATTTATGTAGTTTTAAACCTGTGTCATCCCCTTTAAGGCAGAGGGAAGTTTTCTGCTCTAAAATTTTAATCAAACTCACTGAGAAATACAATGGGAAATGAGAGATTAGGAAATCTTGCGGGTGTTGTCAATTGAAAGCAGGCATTTAAAAAAACCCTTTGTTTTTAGAAGTTTTGTTTATAAGTTTGCTGAAAAACCCCAAGAACAAAAATTCTGTTAAGTGAGGTATTTTCATTTTCTCAGTGGAAATTTTTTTTTTTTATTTCCCGGCGGCTTTAAAACTTTTTTGCATTTTTTTATTTTCAGTATAAAATTTAGTTATTTCTTTTTGTATAAAAGTGGAATATATGTATTTCATTTTTTTCAGGGACTGTTTTATTTCTTTCCCCTCAGCAACTGGATGATCCCCCTACGGGTACTCAACACACCACTTAGGAAAAATCAAAAAAAACCCTTCCATAGTCCCATACGACATCAGTTTAAACTCTTGATTTTGGGGCCCAGAATGAAAAATATCCCGGGGGGGGGGGGGTTCTTGGCACTTTTAAAGTGAAAGAAAGGTCCCAGTCCCCCCCAAAAAATCCTCAGCTGTATGGGCTTGTTCAGCTCATCTAGTGCCCACCCATAGTCACTGCGCCCCCCGGGTTTGCCCCCCCAATCAAAAAATACCTAGCTTCCCGCCCTGGGTTTAGAAAATTTTGGGAATGGGGAGTAGAAAAAGGAATTGTCTTTATAGAGGGGAAGGATGCAGTACTCTTTTTTGTATCGAGACAAAAGGGGGTTTGGGAAAGAGAGGACACGGGAGTTTTCAATATAAGTCTCCCACCCCCCCAACCCCGAAAAGTACCCCCCCGGGAGATTTCACCATGGCGGCGGTGTTCTGACTGCCTCCCTCCCTTTAAAGTTAGTTTATTTATCTACTTTTTCTGGGGGCCTTTTTACCCCCTTTGGGGGGGTTTGGCCGCAAAAATCTCCTTTTTTTCCCTTTCCCCTTTACATTCCCCCTTGCATGTTTTAAAACCCCTCTCATTCTCCACTCCCCCTATTCCCCCAAAAAAAAATTTATGAAAGTAAAAAAATTTTTCCTTTTCAAAAAGTCTTTTTCCTTTTTGAAAAAAAAATTTGAAAATTATAAAAAATAAAAAATTTTAAAATAAAAAAGCACATTTTTTAAAACCTTTAGGCTTAATGTTCATATGTTTTTGTAAAAAATTGGAAAACAAAAAATAAAAAAAAAGGGGGTATGCAGTAGTCAAAAAAAAAACCTATATTTCCCCCCTTAAATTTTTACGTTCTCTTATCATATCCTGTGTTCGACATAGAGGCAGGCCCGGGTTAGGGTTTTTAAAAAACACTGGGGGGAGCCCGGTTTTTTCCTTTGGGGCAGGCCCACAGACCCGGGCAGTGCGGGCCCAATGGACCCCCCCGGGCCCAGGTTGCTTTGGGCCTTTTTTATCAAGAGTCTGGCCTTCCACGGCACTCCCCAAACAGTTTATTTGGCACATTTCTAGCTTTTAGGTCGCAGTTTTTATTTGTCTTGGGAAAATCTGCAGTTTAAACCAATATTTCCCAATCCCCATTTTTTTTTTTCCCCCCCCAAACGCCGGGGGAATGTGGCAAATCGGGGGTTTTTGGGGTGGGGGGGGGAAAAAATTGGCTGTCACGGGGTTCATGATGCCCACAAAAACAAAACCCTTTTCCCGGGAACCTTAAAACAACCCGAATACTGGGGTTTTAATAAAATACTTTTGGGAATTTGGGGTTCCCGGTTACCGTGAAAAACAGAAAAGGGTTCCCCCACCGCCAAATTTCCCCAGCCACCATCCATATTTTAAACGAAGCATCACTACTGATGTGTATGTCCATTTAAATTTAAAGGATGAACCATTTATTTTATCATGACGGAAAATTACCCTGTTTTCAGCGTTGTTTTATGTTTGTATTGAAAGGTATAAAAGGGGCCTCTTCCATTTATGCACAATTTTGCAGGAACCAGTTCTTTCAGTTCGGGTTTGGGTTCAGTTCCGGGTTCGGGTTTTGGCGTGTCAAAAATTTGGAACGAAAAAAACCCCGTTTTTTTTTTTTACAAAAAAACCCCAGTTTGGGAGGCAAGAGGAGAGAGAGAGAGAGGAGATTAAAAGTGGAAATTTCAGCCAGCTTTTGATGTGTGGGGATCATAAAAGTTTAAGATCGGGGTCAGTTTTCCTCCCCCAAATCCCCCTTAAAATTTATGGGCTGTCTGACATCCTTTTCGACTCGTCCATGGGGAAAAACCCTTCACAAATAAGAAAAAGGGCCCCAAGGGGCGACCATTTTTTGGGTTTGAACGGGAAAACTTTTACCCCCGGGTTACCGACCAACCTATGTGATAGAAAAAGGGTTAAAGGGGTTTTGCTAAAGTCACAAACGCGCTTTTTGCCTCGGACCCAGGTTTGGGGGTGAGCAAATGGAACCCCTGAATTTTTGGGTTCCCGTTTGAACTGGTTCTTGAAAGTCGAAAAAGGGAAAGAGGCCTATACGGTTTGAAATTTTCACTACTGGGTTTTTTTTGCGCGGCGAAAAGGGCGGCAAGACCTCAGGGCAAAAAAAACACTAGGGGCGATCTTAGTGTGGGGCCTGTTATAAACTTTCCCCCCCTGGGTTTTGATATTTTTTTAAAAATTTTTTCCCATTTTTTAAGCCAACTATGACACAGATAAGACACAAAATGACAGACCTCCAGATAGCCCCTTTCAAAATTTTTGAAATCGGATGTAAAAATTTGTAAGTATGAACCCCAAACCAAAGGGGCCCTTAATAAAAAAAAATCTTTGTCCGGGGCGTTTTTAGGTTATCTACGGTACTTTTTTTCCCCATTTTTTTTACAGGGCCCGGGCACGTGTCGTAGGCCCTCATCCCCTTGTAGTTCCCCTTATGTTTTTATGTTCGATAAAAGGGGGAAATTTTACCTACCCTTCCCCAAACCCCCCTTCACACCCAATCTTATTTTTTCTAAAAAAAATTTTTATGTTTTAGACATAAAATTAAAAAAAAGGTTAACGAATAAGCAAACTAGTTAGTGAAAAAGGGGATACAAAAAAAAGGTCATATCTAAAAAAAATTTTTGTTTAAAATTTCCCCAAAAAAAAAATTGTCTAAGGGTCCCCAAATTACAATGGAAATTACTTTCTGGGTCTAAAGGGTTAAATTTTTTTTTTTAATTATATGGGTAGCTATAAATAATGAGGTTTAAAAGTTTTTGGGACTCACTTATAATCCACCATTTCCCTCTGTTTTTCCCCCCCCCCCCCTTTCCCCCCCCTTCCCCTCCTCCTCCACCCCTCCTCCTCCTCCTCCCCCTCCCCCTTTTCCCTCCTCCACCCCCCCAACCTCCTCCTCCCCCTTTCCTCCTCCTCCACTATCCCCTCCTCCTTCCCTTTTTCCCACTTTCTTGTTTTTTTCAGAGAGAGAGAAAGGGAATCTCAGGTGAAATTTTCCTTCCATTTTTCCCAAAATCGTCACTTTTTTCTCATACATGACTGCTTAAATAGGACGCGAGTTGTTTCTTTAAAATTTTGTTTTTTTTTGGCGAGTTTTCAGTTTAACCGGTTTCACCTGAAGATCCGTCCCCCCAGATTTTTGGCAGGGTGCCCCGGATTTCCCAGGGGGGATACCCGGGGGTGAGGTTTTTCTTCAGGTGGCAACACCGGGGGTTTTTTGAAGTTTTTTCAGGGGGGGGGTAAAGGGCCCTGACCTGACTTTTACTTCCCAAAATGGGTCAGGTAAAATGGGAAAAAGGGAGGAGTAAGGACCCTCCTTTCGGGTAAGAGGCTTTTAAATGAAAGTGGGCTAAAAAAAAAATTAAAATTCATAGGAGTCAGTGGACCATGGCACGAAATCCCTTTCCCAAAATATGGGTCCTACCACGTTGTGTGATGATTCCACTAAGTTATTTGGTGGCTTAAAACAAAAAAAAGACTTTAAAAAGCTGAATTTAAAGGGGTTTTTGTACTTGTGATAACGGGAAATAAATTTGGGCAAATACCCCATACGAAGGGGGTTTTTCTGTAAAAAGGGCCCAAAAAAAGGGACTCCCTGAAGTATATAAAAAACCCCGGGAAATAAAGGGTTACTGTTTTTTGGGAAATTCTGAGAAAATAATTATAATGTTTTTTTTTTTTGAAATTTTGGAACCCCTGTATTTTAAATTTTAATTTTTTTTTGGGGAAAAACTTTCAAAAAAAGATGCAAAAAAAAAGGAAAAATTTTTTGTTATCCAAATTTTTTATATATTACATTCACTGTGGGCTGGGGTGACGGATTTCAGGGGGGGATATCCGGGGGTTTGAGGGTTTTCTTCAGTTGGATATCCGGGTGACTGTCTTAAAGGGGGGACTTTCTGGGGTTACAAAATCTTCAGGTGATCCGTTTAAACCCCCTTGGCCGGGTACTTTAATTTTTCCATTTTTAATTTGAGTACCATTAGGCGCTGTTTAGTGAATATAAGCAATATTTTATAGATATGACCTGTTTACCAGATAAAACTATAGTCGCCAGTCCCCGCCACTGTACTAATGTCGCCCGGGGACAAACCAAAATTTTGAATTTTTGTTTTTTCATCACTAAGAATTTTACGTTTTTACTGAAGATAGTAGGGGGATGGGACCCTAATATAAAATCTGTGCCTGTCTCTTCAGTGGCACATAAAAGTCTGTAGTAATGCTAAAATTCGTAAAAATTGTCCTTTGGGGACAATAGGGGCGTGGCGAGTGACTGGCGACTAGTGGGTTTTCTACGTGTAAACCTTGTCTACTAAATAATTTGGTATATTCAGTACTTTTGTAATTTTTTGGCTAAAAAACCCGACTATTTTATTAGCCCAAAGGAAAAAATTTTGGGCGTGAAGGGTTTAAAAGTTTTCATAATTCATGGGGAGCCACGGTCTTACTCACGCGAGTTTATCTCCATATTTTCAAGAACATGGGGAAAAAAACTTGTTTTTATTTTCTGCTACCCGTATTCTATCTTTAATGTCGTCTACCCCTCCCCCCAAACCATCCATCCCTCTATCTGTCTATCTATCAGGTTTTTAAAACCACTTTTTACTGTAAAATCACCTTTCATACTGTCCTTCCCTGGCTTACCGCCTTTTTTTATATTTAAAACCAAAGTTTATATGTTGGGCCCGTGTCTCCTTGCTGCACATCAAAATTTTGTGGTGGGGGTTGTGGTTTTAAAGTGGTGGGGCTGTGGTTAAAAATGGTTTGGGGGGGTGTAGGTTTAAATTGGGAAATGTTTTGGTGGGGTTTTTTGGTTAAGGGGGTAGTGTGTGGTGGGGTGGTGGTTTAATTTTGGTAGGGGGTGTGGTGGAGTTTTTGGTTAATGGGTAGGGTGTGTGGTGGGGGTGTGGTTTAAAGTGGTAGGGTGTTGGTGGGGGCTGTGGGTTTTAAAGTGGTGGGGGCTGTGGTTAATGTTTGGGGGGTGTGTGGTGGGGGTTTCCGGGTGTCGTGGGAGGGTTTAGAACTGTCGTCGATGGGAATTTTCGCCGAAACACCAACCAAGAACTCTCGCCGACGTTGAAATGTTAACCTAAAGGACATTGGTCCCAACTTAACCAACTGAAACAGCTATTGTGGGATTTCATCCCCGAATACAGAAAAACGGGTAAATCCTGATTGAAGGGAGCCCATATTGGGTTCCCGTAATATCAAGAATTGGGAAAACTCGATGACGGCGGCGAGTGTTTTCCCTCGGCGACAGCTCCAGGTCCGTGTGGAGAGGTATTTGGGGGCGCCTTAATTTTATTCTGTTGGCTTTCCCTTTCTCCCATGTTTGTTTGGTTTTCGGGGGTTTTGTAAAACAAGTTAAATTTGGACCCAGGTTTTTTTGGGAGTTTTTTCGTACACTGATTTGGGTTTTTTTCTTTCATTTCCCGGGGGTTTGAAACGTTAAAACCCTTTTGGGAATCAAGTTCAAATCTTAGCTGAGGTACGAAACGACTATGGTTTCATATAAATACGAAACAAAATTTTTTGTGTTACGAATCTATGGTGTACGAAAAAAAACTTGTGTACGAACTGCGGGAATCCGTTTTTTTTTCACTGGTTTTGTTTTTTTAAAGGGGTGGGAATTTGGTTAAATTTTGGTGGAAGAAGAGAAGGGAGAGGGGAGTGTGTGTGTGTTATTCATTTACCCACGGTCTTTTCCCCCCGGGGGCACTCCACCAGTTGAAATCGCATCCCAAATTTCACCCTCCCCAAATAAACCCTTTGCCCTCCCCGTGCGAAAATTGGGGCTGATTATTACCGATTGTGGGGAAAGTGGGACCTCACACACCACCACCCCATTTCCCCCTTGCTCAAAAAGGGGCAGTAAACCCCCGCATTTTCAGTGAAAAATCCCCGGGCGAGTTTTGGATCGAACGACCCACCCCCCAATGGGGAAGGAATAGAAGCCTTTTTAAAGTTTGATGATGCAGGCGGTGTGTGTGTGTGTGTTATTTACCTTTGGTTTTTAAAACCCAAACACTGGAAATTTTTGTGTAGCCAAACCCTCACCCTCCCCTTTTGGCTTTATGGGGGGTTCAAATACACGTAATTGCGCGTCCGTCTTGCCAACTGCCCTCTCGTGACGTCACTTCCTGCTTGTGGACCCCGAAAAACTTTTCGTCTCGGGGGAAAAGAAATTTGGGGCCTCCGATTTTTTGGGGGGCTGCGTGGGGCGGTGGTGCCACAAAACAAAAGAACATTATACAACCCAAGTTTTGCAAATCCAAAATTAAGCTTTTTTCCAAGGGCTGGGGTTTAAAATAATTTTTTTATCATTTATTCTTGGGAAAACAATATTTTGTAAAGGAAGACCTAGGCTACATGATTGTGAAAATATTGTGTTCCGCTGCTTGAAGGGGGAACAGGGCACCCTGCTTGAATATATATACAGATTCCAATTGAACCTTTGCAATGCCGTTGTCCGGGGATTGGGACCCTATTAGGTAGGCCAGGGAGTGGGAAATTTGGGGGGTATAAAGGAAAGGGGGTTTAAAAGGTGTGTCAGGGGACAAAAGGGAAAGGGAAATAAGGAAAACAAGGGGGGTTTTATACTGTAATTTTTTTTTGATATGAGCGAGCGGGGGGTGGGTCGACCAGTGAAAACAGGTAAGTCCCTCGTGGGGCGTCACGGGGACGTCACGATAACAAGAAAGGGGCGTAGCAAATACGTGAAGTGTGAAAAGGGCCCTTTAACCCCCTTCACACCCAGATCTTTCCTTGGCTATCAAAATTATTGTTTTTCGAGCCAGTAAATTACAAAAATAAATGAATTTTAAACCCAAATTTTGTTAGTGGGGAAAGGGTACTAAAAAAGGTCTAGCTTAAAAAAATTGCTTATGTCAATAAAAAAAAAACCTCTAATGGTAGCAAAATTTTCAATGGAAAATTTCGGTCGGGGCTCAGGGGTTTCCCCTTAAAAAGGAAATTTATTTAAAAAATGCAAAAAAAAAATTTGAAAAAAAATTAAAAAGAAATACGGAAATTTCAAAGGGCATCTCGGTCAAGTTAAATAGTTGCCTTGAAGGGGGGTTTTCCCAAAACTAAGCCCCCGATGTCCTCCCCGCATCTCATATCCTCTGCCCCTTTGAGCCTGAAAATCTTTTTACCCTAAATTCCCTTTTACTTTTTTTGGGAAAATTCGGGGAAATTTCCCCTTCCCAAAACAACAACTGAAACAGTTTTTTAAAAAAAAAATGTAGTTTTTTTTTTATTTGTCTGCAGTTAATGAAAAAATTGGCAAAAAGAAAATTTAATATTTGAAAAAAATCAATCTTTAAAAACGGGCTTTTTGTGAAAAAACGCAAGTTATAGCAGAATGAAGCTTTAGAAAATTTTAAATTGTAGGTAAGCATTCACAGTACCTGTTTTAAGGGTATAGTCACTCTAAACCCACGAAAATATATCCAAAAAAACCCGTGTGGGGTTTTAGCCCCCCTCCCCAGAAAACCCTCCCCCCAGCAGGATCTGCTATAACTCACTTTTTTGTCAAACACACACTCAGCAAACCCCCGTCCCCTTTTACCCCCACGGGCCCCACATCCCTGATACTCCCCCAACCCCCAACCCCAGAGGGTGTATCCTAACTATTTATCACCCGCGGATCTTTCACACTGTCTGGGCCCCCACTGGAAAATTCGCGGCATCCGCCCCCCCATAAACCCGGGGGACTCGTTCCTTTTTCGTGCTCTGAGCTTTTGGGGTTAAAAAAACCCCAGCCCCTGTCCACCCAGCCGTGAATGGTACCGGGTGTTAGCCCGGGGGTTTTTTAACCCCCCCCCGGGGGGCTGGCTTCGGCCAACACTATAAACACTAAACAACAGGGGGGAGATGCTGAGAAGTGCCATAGAGATTTAAAGGGGAAAAGACGCTTTACCGGGCTTCAGGCGCTTTTTTAAAAAGGCCCCGGGTAAGGCACCCGGTCAAAGGGTATGTACAGTCGAAAATTTTAGGCGCTTTTTTTCCTGCCATACACCTCTAAAAACCCCCAAAGCGTGGGTGTGGGCCGGAAAAAATCCCACTAGCCAATCACGCTGGCCCGGGGCCCCCACGCTGTTTAGGCAGTTCGAACCCCCTCACAAGGCTTTAAACACTTCAACACCAAAACAAAAAATTTTGTCCCTCCCTCCCTCCCTCTGCAATAAGGGAAGCTCGCCCCCCGACCGCCCAAAACTGTTTTTTCACAAGGATGACATTTATCACAGGTTTTTTACCAATTATTTTTGATTGGGGGGCCCCACATACCATGATAAGCGGGAAAAATGTGGTGATTCCGGACTGTGAGTGAAAATTTAAAGCAAGCAAAAAATACAGGAGTAAAGGGAAGAGTTGAATTTAAAAAAGGGGGAAAGCAAAAAAAGGGGTTTTTACCGATCTTTATTTTTCTCTCCCTTTTTTTTATTATAGGGAAGTTTACTGTAAATTTTTTTTACAGTTTAATGATGCACTAATGTCTCGTGAGTTTAGGTATGTTCTTGTCCCTAAATATCATTGGTAATATGATAAAAACCGGGTTAAAAGTTAAAAAATTTTAAATGCGGGCGGGCCCCCCTTTGGGGCCCCTTGTTCCCAGTCGCTTCGCCCCCGCCCGCCCCGGGCCCCAAACCCAAAAAACACAACACAAAATTTTTTTTCGCCACAAATAAGCTTAAAAAACAACCCTATAGGCCGCGTTTAGTCTTTCACCCCCATCAATTTTATACACACCTTGCAACACTATTATTACGAACACCAATTGTTACCCATGTTTAAAAAACTGAAAAAAAGGCTATATTTTTCCTTATAAACCGAAAATGAAGTCTGTCAAAGGCCAACGTAGCTCACTAAGTCAGGGTCT
The DNA here is from genome assembly GCA_016584305.1 of Chionoecetes opilio. Lineage (NCBI taxonomy): Eukaryota > Metazoa > Arthropoda > Malacostraca > Decapoda > Majidae > Chionoecetes > Chionoecetes opilio. Next base: position 2,014 of record JACEEZ010009499.1, on the reverse strand, counting down.
GACCAGCCTTGGGCCTTGTTGTTGCCTGACCTTTTTTCAGCGCCTTTAGCGGTGGGCCCCTAAGGCAGCAATCCCCGACAAACATAGCGGGGGGAGGGCCCTTTTTGCCTTAAACCCCAGGCGCCCCAGGGGGGGGATGGGGGGCCCTACTCGCTCTCAGCATTTGGCCCCCGCTCTCGGGGGGGTAGTTTGTGGGGAGAGCTGTTTGGTTACAGCGGAAAATCCCTTTATCCCTCGGCCAATGACCTGCACTGTGACTGTAGCAAAAAATACTTTTCTTTTTGGGAAATCAAAGAGAAGGAAAAGGGGGGAGAAGAAAAAATAGAAGAAAAAAAAAGAGAGAGAAGAGGGGGAGAGAGGAAAAGGGGAGAGAGGGGAAGAGAGAGAGAGATAGGGGGAGAGAGAAGGGGAGGAGAGGAGAAAGGGGAAAAGGGGGAGGAGGGAGAAGAGAGAGAGAGAGGGGAGAGAGAGAGAGAGAGAGAGGGGAGGAGAGAGAGGGGGGGGGGGGGGGGGGAGAGAGGAGGGGAGAGAGAGAGAAAATAGGGGAAGAAGAAAAGACCCTTTTGCGGGTTTTTGGTTTTTGGCCAAAAAGGGTTGGGCCTTTTTGGGGGCCCCCCCTTACACGAGGCTAAAAGACGCCCCCAAAAGCCCTTTCCCCTTGGAATCTTCTTGCCCGGTATTTAAATAAGTCGGTCTTAGGGGCCTAAGGGGTGTTGGGTTTTGAGCCCCCCTTCGAAAATGCCCACCCTGGTCTGCTCGAAAGCTACTCAAAACGTCACCATTTTTATTATTATTGTATATTTACGGAGTTTTAAAAGGAGGCTAGATTTCATGGATGGGGATGAAAGGCGGATGTAGATATTAAGTAACAGGAACTACCACGTGTAGGTCTCCCAGCCTCTTGTAGCTTCCTTATTTTATTATGTTCTTAACCCCCTCACGCCCACAACGTAATTTCCATTGTAATTTGGGTACCATTAGACGATTTTTAGTGATTATAAGTAATATTTTACAGATATGACCTGTTTAGTATCCTTGTCCACTAACTAATTTGGTATATTTAGTGATTTTTCGTAATTTTATGGCTCGACAACAGACGATTTCATATAGCAAAGGAAAGATCTGGGTGTGAAGGGACATAATTTACCTTTATTCAATCTGACTAAATGAAATGAAATGCATTATTTGTCTGAACGCAAAAGTAGCAGGCGACACTACTTCTTTCATTGTTGCCAAGATTCTGAAAGAGCTGTGATTCATTTATTGTTACGAATTTTGCTGTAACATTTCTTCACGCACAAGATGAAAGGTGCATGGGGTCATTTTTCTGAATTTTTCGATATTTTCAAAATTTAATAGAAAATTTATGGCGGACGATCCCCTAAATGCAGATGTCATCACTTTTCCAGCTGCTGTCCAATGATGAAGAGACAGAGTAAGGTTTATGCGATATACATATATGTGACCTGCAAAAATAGGAGGGTAACTTATGCGTGGACAGACTGTTTTTTAAGGCAATCAGCAGAGAAACCTTTAAAACCCTGAATACATTTATTGAAAGTCACACCTGCACTGCCAACCCAACAACTGCTGGGGCCATTACTCCCTCACAGAAGAACACAAGGGCACGGCTGCCACCACACATGTAACACACTGCTCACCACCACCCATTGCCACAGAGGACACACTCCCACAGGCACGGGTACAACCACACAACACACCACCTCAAAAGTGGATCTTCATGTGCCTGGCAATTTCACCCTTTGTCTTGAAACACTTGCTACAAATATCACACTTGAACTCCCGCAAGCCAGTGTGTCTAAAGGTGTGTCTGGTGAGTTCATTAGTGGTATAAAATCTTTTCCCACACTCTAGGCATTCATGATTCTTAACACCACTGTGCATCAGGGTGTGCTTGGTGAGGGAACTCTTTTCAGTAAATCTTTTCCCACACTCTAAACATTCATAATTTTTAACACCACTGTGTGTCAGGGTTTGGCTATCTGTAATTTTG
>JACEEZ010009498.1:0-20623 GCA_016584305.1 Chionoecetes opilio | reverse complement strand
AAAATGGAAGAAAATGCAAACTAAAAACATGTGGAAAAAACGTCACATTCAGTCGAAATTTCCCTGAGTAAATTTTTATGGTTTATATGCAATAAAAGCGGTTTTTTTGAGGATTCCAACGCTACCATTAGAATTTTCATATGGCGTAGTTCTTGAAAAATGGAAGAAAACTGAAACAAGTTGGAAGACGGATTAGGCTACAGGTAGGCTTACCCGGCTCGAGACACGTTTAAAGGACGCAGTCCGCGCTCACAGGCTGCCTGCTGAGAGGAAACTGGGGACACAGGCCCTTATCATTTAAAAATCCACCCTCACGAGAGATTAACAATTATTTTATTTTATAGGTCTAGCTTGGATCTTTGACACAGAAAATTTTGACCCCAATTCTGATAAATACTTTTTTTTTGGCGAATTTTTACAAGTTTTTTGACGCGAATCGCGTCAAAAGCTCAGATGTAGACGATTCCGTTTTGACGCGAATCGCGTCACGTGCGTGGAGAGGGTTAATGAGGGAGAGACAGTTATACTTCTCATATTGACGAATGCTGGGGGAATCACATATCCATGTTTGAATTGTGATATTACTGGAAAATTTTCTTAAATATCTGAATTAATTATATATTTCCGACATTTGCCTCTGCTTGTGTTGACCATATGTGGTCAATAATTGTGGCGGTTGTATCTGTGACTCTTGTAGGTTTTGTGGTCAATGGAAATAAATAAAATGAATACATTAGATTAAAAAATTTTCCCGAGCATTAATGTCACTGCAATTTAACACATCTAGGTTGAAATCACCAAATGCAAATATGCCTAATTTATGTGGCTAAGTAAATTGTGTGTAAAGATTATTAACGTAACATTAAAGTTGCCGTTATATTTATCTTCAGCCTTAAAGATATCAAGGTCATTAATATCTTGTATGTTGGAAGTCATTGTGAGACTGAGAATTAAAATAATAGTAAAAGTAGCTTTAATAATTGCCATAGTAGTAGTAGTAGTAGTTAACGGGTAGTATCAATAGTTAGCAGTGATTAAATAATATCAGAAGTATAACAATAGTATTAGTGGAAATAGTAACAGTAGCTGAAGTAGTAATACTAGTAGTAGTGGCAGTAGTAAAAAGTAGTAGCCATTATAGTAGCCGTATTAACCCAAATAGTAGTAGCAGTAGTTGTAGCAGTAGAAGTAGTAGAAGTAGTAGTGTTATTTTTGTGCAAAAACGCATAACTGAGGTCATAGTCTCTGGCATGGAAGCGTACATTCCACACAGTTTCTCTAATAAAAAAGCCCGTCAAACTTGGTTTAACTTTGCTTGTTCTCATGCTGTCCGAGAGAGAGAGGCGGCTAAACAGACGGTACCGTAAGCATCTATCTCCTGAAACTCATGCCCATTATATTTCTGCCCGAAATCATGCCAAATCTATACTTCAGCTTACCAAAAACTCCTTCTTTCATAGAAATGTCAAAATCTTTCTGATTCAAATTCCTCTCGTAAACTTCTGGCATCTAGCTAATAACATCTCTAAAAATTTTTCTTCTTCACTTTCTCTCCTATGTATCCCCCAGATGGCTCCACAGCTGTCTCTTTCTATTTCTAAAGCTGAACTCTTCGCTCAAACCTTTGCTGAAAATTTCAACTCTGGTTGATGAAGAGCTTGTTCCTCCTTCTCCTCCACCCTTGACTATATTAGGCGTGTTATTAAGTTTCTTCATAATGATGTTTTCTTTGCCCTTTCTGGCCAAGATCTTCGGAAGGCTTACGGTCCTGACGGAGTCCCTCCTATTGTTCTAAAAAATGTGCTTCTGGCTTGCACCCTGCCTGGTCAAACTTTTCCGTCTTTGTCTATCTACTTCCACCTTTCCTTCTTGCTGGAAGTTTGCTCACATCCAACCTGTTCCTAAAAAAGGGTGACCTTTCTAATCCTTCAAACTCCCGCCCTATAGCTTTGACTTCCTCCCTTTTCTAAAGTTTTTGAATCTATACATAATAAAAAGATTCTTAAGCATCTATCTGCTCACAATCTTCTATCTGATCGTCAGTCGGTTTCGTGAAGGGCGATCTACTTTGGGAAAACTTTTGCTGTTGCCCTTGACATATCAAAAGCTTTTGATAGAGTCTGGCACAAATCTTTAATTTCCAAACTACCCTCATTCGGTTCTATCCTTCTCTCTGTACCTCCATCTTAAGTTTCCTTTCAAACCATTCTATTGCAGCTACTGTAGACGGATATTTTTCTTCTCCTAAATCTATCAATAGTGGTGTTCCCCAGGGTTCTGTCCTATCACCCACTCTCTTTCTATTATTCATTAAGATCTTCTAAGTCTAACTCAAAGCCCTATCCACTCCTACGCTGATGATTCTACCCTGCATTTTCAACGTCTTTTTTTAGACGTCCAACTCAACAGGAACTAAGTGATTCACGGAGAGATGCCACCGAGCGCCCAACTTCTGATCTTTCTAAATTTCTGATTTGGGCAAAGCCAAAACCTTATTTTTTCAATGCCTCAAAAACCCAATTCTTCCCTATCTACTCGACAAAACCTACCAGATAAACTATCCCCTCTTCTTCAATGACACTCAACTATCTCCTTCTACAATGATCATTCTAGGACAATCCTTTACTAAAAAAATTGAACTGGAAATTCACATCTCATCTCTTGCTAAACAGCTTCTAAGAAGTTAGGTGTGCGTGTGGCGTCTGCGTCCTTTTTTTTCTCCCTCCCAGTTGCTTGCTCTGTACAGGGGCTTTATCCGCCCATGTATGGAGTATGTCTCACATGTTTGGGGAGGATCCACGCATACAGCTCACCTAAACAGGGTTGAGTCAAAAGCTTTTCGTCTCATCAACTCCCCTCCTCTAACTGACTGTCTTCAATCTTTAAATCACGCCGACTTCTCTTGCTATCTTCTACCATTATTTTCATGTCACTGCTCTTCTGAACTTGCTAAAATGCATGCCTCCCCCCTCCCGCAGCCTCGCTGCCCCAAGACTTTCTACTCATTCTCATCTCTATTCTCTCCATCTTCCTAATGCAAGAGTTAATCAGTATCTTTAAAGGGGCGGTTAAAACGGACAATTTTTCTGGCAATATTTACACCCGGCAACGCAATTGCGGCCCAAACTCGGATATAATTGCGAGTTCTAATGACAATTTATGATGACGGACGTGTCGGTCTTTGTCGACGTTGCCGCAAGGGCAAATTGCTGCCCAAATTTTCCCACCCCAAACGCATATTATTTGACATTTATTTTTACTAGCCGCAAAGCCGCCCTCCGGGCGGACTTTTTGGCTATTCCTGCGGAGGGCTATTGGTTTGGTGGGCCTTCGGCCCACCACCCGTGTTTGGTGGGCCTTCGGCCCACCAAACACGGACTCTCCAGATAGCCCCTTCTAACTTTCCCGAAATCATGGATGTAGAAATGTATGTATTCACCCCCACCCAGCACTCACCCATTACCCATTCACCCCCCACCCATTCACTCACCTCCATTACCCATCACCCCCCACCCATGTCACTACCCATTACCCATCACCACACACCCATTCACTCACCCCATTACCCATTCACCCCCACCTATTCCCTCACAATCCACCCATCAACCCCAACCCCATTCACTCAACCATCACCCACACCCATTACCCATCCACCCCACTCATTCTCACCCATTACCCATCAACTACATCAAGGTTTCCTCAATCTCGCAACCCACTTTTTTTCAACATTATCGCTAGTAGGCTGCTAAAAAAAAAAAAAAAAGTGATCGGATCATCATAATTCGGGCTTAAAAACCTTCCCTGTCAACCCGGTTCCAAAAAATGTGCATATGAGGTGATTGCGCCACGTGGGGCGGGAAACCTATACCAGACCACACAACACACACACCAAACACACACACAGGACAAAAAAAAACAGACAGCAGACACACTTTCGAGTATATTTACCATTACCCAAACCCCCCCCCTATTCCTCACCCATGACCCAATACCCCCAACCCATCACCCCCCACCCATTCACTCACCCCATTCACCCCACACCCATTACCCATCACCCCACCATTTCACTTCACCATTACCCATCAACCTACCTCAAGGTTTCCTCAATTCTCGCCAACCCAACTTTTTTTCACAATTATCGATAATAGGCTGCCCTAAAAAAAAAGAGAGAAAAAAAAAGAATCGGATCATCCATAAATGGCCTTTAAAAACTTCCCTGGTCAACCCTGGTTCCAAAAATGTGCCAATGAGGGATTGGCCACGGGAGGTGTCGGAAAACCTATACAGACACACACACACACACCACACAGACATGGACAGACAGACAGACAGACACACTTTCGTTATATTTACCATTACCTATTACCCCCCCCCCCTATCCTCACCCATCACCCCATCACCCCCAACCCATCACCCTCCACCAAAAGAAAAAAAAGAAAAGTGATCGGATTCATCTCATAAGAGGGCTTAAAACTTCCACTGGTCAACCCGGGTTCCAAAAATTTGCCAAGACATGAGGTGATTGGCGCCACGGGGGTCGGAACCATTATACCAGACACAAACACACACACACACAGACAGACAGTACAGACAGACAGACACACTTTCGCTTATATTTTAACATTTTACCCATTCACCCCCCACCTTTATTCCTCACCCATCAACCCATCACCCCAACCATCACCCCACCACCCATTCACTCACCCATCACCCCACACCCATTACCCATCACCCACCCCATTCACCACCCATTTACCCATCACCCTACATCAAGTTTCCTCAATTCTCGGAAACCCACTTTTCTTGTTTTCGCAATTATCGCTAATAGGCTGCTAAAAAAGAAAATAAAAATGTTTCATCGAATGTCATCTCATAAGTGAGCTTATGACCTTCCCCTGGTCAACCCGGTTCCAAAAAATGTGCCATATGAGGTGATTGCGCCACGCGGGCGGAAACCTATACCCACACACACACACACAACACACACAACGACAGGATCACACACTTTCGCTTATATTATTATAGATGCACGCTCTAATTCAATATACAGAAGCTTGAAATACATAGCTAATATATTGGTTATGTATACAAAGAACCGATTACAAGGGCGATTGTGCAGCCCTGTACACTCGTTGTTACGTGTTTTAAACGATTTGAAGGATACAAAAAAACCACCAAGAAAAATATTTAATGAGTATGGCTGGTAAAAACATTTTTCTTTGTTGGGACGGTCTATCAATAACTAAATTTTTTAGGGATACCAACTTATATTGATCACTTTGAGGTAGTCTGTGACTGTTTTTACGTCTGACCGCACTTGCCATACTCAAGAAATCCATTTCAATTCATTCACCACCCTATTTGTGAACCAGTCTCCATATTTCTCCCTATTTTTCCAAAGATGCTTCTTCAGATTACATCTTGAGACAAGCCAAAATTGCCATCAAATTATTGCTACCTCTGAAAAAATCCGTGTGACCAAACAAACACGACAGGTGTTGCCTTTGCCTGAATAATCTGCAGGCCTGAATATTGACGCAAAAATGCTCATGTGACCGAGGCTTTAACTTTTTCATCCTTGCACTGGTAAACTCGGAAACTCTCTCCTTATTTTACTTTTCCACTCTTGCCTACGATTAAATATCTTCAAGGAGCAAGAGTAACAAGACACCTAACCGAACTAAAATTGCACACACCCCCTTTTTGTTTTACTCTCTTACTAGTCTTCTTTATAGGACTGGCACCTAATCGCGCTTTGTGTTAGTGCTATTTTTGTTGGTTGCCCTGGCCAGTCCTTTGTGATGTAAAAAAAAGTTGTAGTGGTAGTAGAATAGTAGTACTGCTACCACTATTGGTAGTAGTTCTACTACTACTTAGGAAGCAATAGCGATTGTAGTATAATATGATCGTTGTTAGTAAGAGTAGCAGTGTAGTGTGTGGTGTTGGTGTGTGTGTAATGTGTGTCGTGTGTGTGTGTTTTTACATTTGTGCCTATTAGGCGTCTGTAAGCACAGTGGATGACCCAGGCTCGGATGGTAGGCTATGGAGAGTTCACATTGAGGGCTGTCGATGGTTGGTCCTCGCCCTGGTGGTGCGGCTAGGATTTTTATGTGACGACTGAGAGGTCATGCAGCCCCCTGTGTCCTCCGATTGCACTCGCAATCTGAAAGGTAGAGTGCATGGAAGGGCATGGGAGTGTTCTTAGGCACTTTCCCGGTGCAGAAAAGGTTTTTAGTTTCTTCCGGGGATCGAACTCGGGTCACCGAGAAACCCAGTCGGAGACGCATAACCACTCTCGCCTACCGCTACCTCTATCCTCCCCCTTAAATGATGTAAAAATAAGATTCTAAAATATTGGGTGATACTTTAATTATTTAGGAGGTGTGCAAATTAAATTCTATAAAAACTTGTTTATTTTTCATCCTAGTGTCTTCTTACTTCTTATAAGGATCTGTTATATGCGGGTGGTGCATTTAAAACTGATTATTAATGTAACTTTTTGTTCTACAAAATATATAAAAAAGGTTACTGAGTATTATCGAATATAGGAGTCGTTTTGCAACATAAATCCCCATTGTTTCGAACGGCGTTAGAATAATTTAAGTACCAGATATTGTAGAGCTGCAAACAGGTATATTTGTTTAATTCTTCTATTAAATACATTTTCAGTTGAATGCGCGATTTCACCTATGCTATACAGAATGTTGCAATAGGTCAGACCAGATAATCTTAGAATTCCATTCTGCAGAATATCCTTTTGAAACAAAAAAGGACTATTATAGGAGGCACGAAGCACTGGAACACAACTCCCCATATATATAATAATATATATATATATATATATATATATATATATATATCTATCATATATATATATATATATATAATATATATAGAATAATATATATACATAATATCAATATATCTATATATATATAATATATATATTATATATATATATATTATATATATATATATAATATATATTATAGGGGAGGCGGGGTAGCAAGATCGTGGTTAGCGTCTCCGAGTGGCGTTCTCGGTGACCCGGCGTTCGATCCCGAGGAAAACCAAAATCTTTCTGCCACCGTTGAGTGGCCTAAGAACACCCACATGCTCTGCTCATTAAACTCTACCTCCGATTGCCGAGTGCATTGGAGGACACAGGGGGGCGGCATGAGCTACTCTAATCCACAGACGTCATATAAAACTCTTGTCTGCGACACCACGGGCGATGGGGCCAACCCATTCAACAGCCTCAAAGGAACCTCCAGAGCCTACATACACTCCTAGGGTCACCACTCACCTACAGGCGCCAATAGGCACAAATGTACAACAAAAACATAAAAAAAAAAAAAAAAAATACCATATAGATATATACTACAGCGCGCAAATGTATGTTCGCGACATCAAACACAGCGGCTTCCATACGGGAATCAGAAAAATGTACTTCTATGGCAGACCTACGACTTCGAGAGAGAGAATCTTAACATATGGCAGCCTTGTTAAGGCACGGGCCAGTCATCAGGACCGTTGACAGTAATGTTCAGATGCCACTGCAATTATAGACGAAGCCTTTTAAAAAGTATCGCCTCCTTCCCGCGAGTAATTTGACAGATTAATTGGTATAACTATCATTATTTTATAATTGTGGCAGAAAGACCTAACAAAAGAGCAATTAAAGTATTGTAACTCTACAACAAGCAGAGAGGCCAGTGGAAGAATATCAAGGATTGGGATTGACGAGGAGATGTGTGCATAAGTGGGTGCGAAGAGTATTTCACGGTGGGTTGGTGGGGTTGGCGACAGCAGTGACTACCAATAACATTATAAGTGGCCAGGGCGAGGATGTAAAAGTCATCATCGAATATTTGTCTTGCTCTTATTTGAGGATGCGGCATCCACTTGACGTTTCATGACATTTAGTTGCTTTGCTGATGTTTTACATCCTCGCCCCTGGCAACTTATAATGTTAGTGTGCGCGGCTGTCGCCAACCGCAAACACCCCCGATGAAACTCTCCACCACTTACGCACACATCTCCTCGTAACATCCACAATCCTTAGATATTTCTTCCACTGGCCTCTCTGCCTGGTGTAGAGATACAATAACTGTAATTTGCTCTTTTGTTAGCGTCTTTCTGCTCAACATTATGAAAATAATTATTGTCTATTTACCAATGCGCGGTCTGTTCAAATTACTCGCGGGAAAGGGAGGCCGATACTTTCTAAAATGCTTTCGTCTATAATTGAAAGTGGCCATCTGAACATTCCTCAACGGTCTTGATGGACTGCCCCGTGCCTAAACAAGCTGTCCATAGGTAGATATCTCTCTCGGAAGTCAGTAGGTGACCACTAGAGTACATTTTCTGAATTCCCGTATGGAAGCGCTCCTTGTGTATGATCGCGAACAAACAAGGTAAAGAGACAGACTCTGTCTACTCTTCTCTTGGACGAACAATACTTTGGGTCGCGCTGTGTACGTATAATATATATATATATATATATATATAAGAGATATTATATATATAGAATATATATATAGTATATATATATATATATAGATATATATATCAATTATATGTATAGATCTGTGATATTATATATATATATTATTATTATATATAAATAGATACGGTATATATGTATATATATATATCTATATCTATATATATATTATATATATATAATATATAGCTATATGATATAGATAGATGCTAGATATAATAATAGATATAATAAATATAATCAGAAAAACCATTTCGCGGTGCTGCGGATTTCATTGTGGGCGCGATCGTGGTTCGATATGAAATGTGTGAAGGAGAGCTTCAGTGTAAAGGCTCCTCAGCCTCCTCGCTCAATGGGGACTTGTTCACAGCGTCTCGCCACACAAAGGCCACCACTGTAACAGGTACACTGCTCCCCTTTATTATCTGAGGCAAGAACTTGTGTTTGAATGGGTCGGCTATTTTGGGTGACAAGTAATAAAGCATGATCATGAAACTTTCATGTCGTTCAAACATTAGCCATCTGAGCTCACAGGATCGTTCAGCACCAAAGATCAGTGCATTTTTTAAGCAAATTATTACTGGGCGGACATTCTTTGGATATCCAGGAAGGTAAAGGGTCTACCTGTCCTAAAATATAGGTTTTGGATACATCAACCTAACCTTCGTATGTTGTGTAGTAAATAAAAATCATATGCAGTATAAGGAGTGCACTTCTTGGATCTAATAACACAGATAAGATGAACATTGTATCCAGAAGGATTTAGAAATCAAATATATACTTGTCGCCCAGTTAGCCTTAAATTGCTTCTTATGGACGACAGTTATTCCATCAATGGGAGACATTTTGGTAGACCCAGTTGTGAGTTAAAAAATGCGCACTGCCAAAGATTGCTATGCTTATTATTGTTTGCCACATTACATCAATGCTAAAACCTTTTGCGTTAGTTGGGGCAGCTTTAGGTAGTGGATGCGGACATGCCGGATAAATAGCACCAAAAGTTTATCACGGCATCGTCAGGGTCCCAGCTATGATTCTATAACCCGGCCGCCAAGCGGTAGGAGCCGACTATATCTGAAATTTTTCATATATGTGAAAATTTTTTTGGAATTTTGGAATTTTTGTTTTTTTTAGTTTGGGAAAAAAAATGTTTTTTTTATTGCAGAAATGAGAAAATATAGTCTTTTTCGATCAGTATCTGGTGTAATTTGTTTTTAAAATCGAACATCTAGAAGTATTTAAACAATATTGAAAATTTAGGTGTGTCTCGGCGTGACATTCTCCCAGCAAGCATGCAAGCTTCATTCTAGAACCACGGGCGCCAAACGATCGCAACAGCACGATGCATTCGCACAAATGGGACATTTAGATTATTTTATTTAATTAGACTGCATAGATATATTAAAATTGCTATATGTTGTAATCATATTGCCTAATGTTCGCACTTTGCCTTATATTGTTTTTCCTTGTGTTGCAGGTTTGCTAAGAGCAAGACTTCATGAAGAATGAATGGACACAGTGCATAATTTGCCAACAAACTACTACCTGAATCCCTGCGGTGTCCCTGAAAATGCAACCTCGTGGAGCAGACACATTCAGCACGGCGGCCCTATGGCATCATTCCTAAAAAATGTGAGCTCACTTCAGAGAAACTGACAAATCGTTGCCGGAGCCGGTTTTCCCCCCTGCAGTTTCGGCAGTGATATCACTGTAGGATGACACCCATCAGGAATCGTTAGGCACAGTGTCACAAATCTGTCTATTCTCAACCTCCATCATTCCAGTCCACAATCGAAGATGAGTTATACCAGAGCAACTGGGTAGGTCTGTTTTATTATATTTTTTGTTTTATCAGAAGAGCAAGCAGAAGGTTCTCACATCCGATCGACCAAGCCAATGAAAACCAGAAGAATGAAGCTTGTGACAAGGGCCCTGAGAGAGCCCACAGTCGGCACTATGAATGAACAACCACAGCTCTCAAGGAAGTGATGATCGCCGACTGAGCAGGCACCGCATTCCCTCACTGCGTAATGAGAATAAAAACTAGTTTGAGCGGGAGTACACGGCCATTTCAGAAGAAGAACGCCAGCACCACGAAGAAGGTCTGTCTGCGCAGAAGACATTTTCACGCCGCAAAACACTGGGCCTTATTCAAGTAATCAACACGATGATGAGCACCCGTTCCTAGAGGAAGGAAGCCCGAAGCTGATATGCACTCAAGACGACGCGGCGTGTGATTGGAGGAATTCTGTGGCCAACACTGGGAAACCATAGAAGAAGGTGGGACAGGTAGTCGAAGCCTACACGAGGCTATCATCACTGAAGAAGGCAGTCCATCCATGAAGGCTGTGGAAAGAGGAACTCATTGCCTCTCTTCAGATCATCATCAAGGGGAACGAGGAAGCAGTCAGATGGGTTTCCTGTGAAGATGAGTGTCCTCTCTCTCGTCTGTACATAGTTGCTCAGAACAGGGATACAGATATGCGGAAACCTTCTTCCAAACATGAAAATCATCGCACCACCGCTCTCTATCTGAAAGCGCAGGAAACACTGCGGCCAAGGAAAGAGTCAAGACCTCATTCGTAATACCTTGATGGAAGAAACACCAAAACTCATCAGAGGAACCCACCGCCGTTTCTCGGATGCACGAATACCGGACGGTGATGCTGTGCTGTATTTGCTTCCTCTTACTAATGTTTACACATGTCAATGACGTACGCTAATGAGCGTTCTTCATCCCCCACATCCTGAGCTTTCTGAATCCTGCAGAAGATGTCGATGTGGTCTGGGACAGCTAACATGCCAGCGTACAAGGAGTTCAAATAGAGAGAAAAGGGGAAAGGTAGCTACGAAGAAAGGTCGGTGGTCAACGAAGGTGCCAGCAACTGGACCCGATCTTCTCGGAGAATCCCACAAACAAGGAGGAGATTTTCCAGTTCCTTTCAGACAAAGTCGGCTCAGTGGAATGGCAGACGAAAGGGGGTCTCATAAACATCAGGCACAAAAGCGTAATACAGCAGAGGTTCAGACCACTCCCATTACCAAGAATGTGACACGAAGAGGCCGCTACCAGGATTAGTGTGCACCTGAAAGAATGCGTGGCACAAGGATGCACCAAACGTTGAGTTACGGCACTGTCGACACAGACGTCGTTGCCATATGTAGGAAAGTTACATTCCCTGAGCCAGCCAGCATCAGATGGCACAGCCATCTGGTAGGCATTTGGGAAACTGGAAAGAACTTCATGTACCCGGGATATCAATGCCATCTGCTATGCTTGGAAAAAGATAGGTCAACCGGCTTGCTATGTCCCCAGTTTGCACGGGCGACACAAACTTCCGCTTTCTTCGCAAAGGGAAGAAATCAGCATGGGAGGCTGGGAATGGCCTACGTGGAGGATGACGGAGGACCTCAACAACTTCATGAAATCAACCCTACAGGACTTGTGACAGTGACACTGAAGCAATTCAGTTGCTCGAGCCTTCAAGCCGTGATCAATCTGAGCAAGATAAAGACGAGCAAATGGGACTCTGTGAACGAGGCACGTAGGGAACTCTTCCACAGAAGACAGGCCAATGAAAAAGATTCCCCCAACGCAAGAAGGCCCTTCTGCAGCACACACTTGCGCGCCGTCTACCAAGCTGAATCGGGACAAACCAGTGATCAATGTGAGGCAGAAGCACCAACCCCAGAGGCGCTTTGGATGGACTCTAGAGAGTGCAACCGAAGACCCTGGCGTCCTGTGTGGTCCAACTCGCTGTAGCATCTCAGGCCTGCAGCGAAACTGGATCAAAGTTGTGCTGACAAAAAGCGGCCACGTGTGCGGAGGGGATCGATGCTCACTGCAAGTAAGGCACAGTGGAAGTGCACCTGAATATGCAGACTGCAATGTGAATAGTTTAAGCGAGAAAGTAATTTTGCCCACTGTTGACGGTGAATATACGCACCGGTCTTTGAAACGCAGATCCATTTTTCTTGATTTTCGTATGTTGTTAAGGGCAGGCTCGAATTAATTAGACTTACGCGATGCACTATTGTAACCGCTACTGACCACGCGATACCCGAAATAAGAACATGATAACGAAAATTGTGTTTTGAATACCGGGTGACCTACGTGAATTAGAACGTTTAAAAAAAAATTGAGGAAAGCACCCGAGACAACTCTAATTTTTCTAAATATTGTGTTAAAATACTTCTAGGATGTTCGATTTTAAAAAACAAATCCACCAAAATGAATCGGAAAAAAGACTATAGGTTCTCATTTCCTGCAATAAAAACAAAACATTGTTCCAAAAACTAAAAAAAAAAAAACAATTCACAAATGTTCAATTTTTTATTCTCACAAATAATGAAAAAATTTCCAAATAAGAGTGGTACCCTCACGCGTGGCGCCGGTTCTAGAATCATAGCCGGGGACCTGAAGATGCCTCGATAAAAATTTTGGTGATTTTATCCCGGCATGTCCCCAATACATTTGAAATTCGGTGCTAAAAGGCTATTTGGGGGGCTCCTCAACTATGTGTGTCCTGGTGTGTACAAATGAATAATTGCACACTGGTCAAGGTTTACATAATTATTTCTACCGTAGATAACACTATAGTAGCCACCTGCTCTAATGTCGCCAGGGCGCCATAGATAAGAATTTTGCATCACTACTGCATTGTATGTGCCACTGAAGATGTACACAGTAGTTTAGATCATGACTGTAGAATCAACCGCTTTCAGTGTCTGTTATATGCTTTGTATCTGCAAGTATCTGCAAAGGGAGGCGGTAAGTGGAGTGGTTAGCATCTCAAACTGGCGTTTTCACGGTGACCCGGAGTTCGATCCGAAAGAAAATAAAAACCTTCTTGCACCGTCAGAGTGCATAAAGAAACACCCACATGGCCTGCCCATAACTCTACCTTCGATGCGAGGCAGCATCGGAGGCCACAGGGGGCGGATGAGCCTCCTACAGGCGCACTCATACAAAAAAATGCCTGCCTGCGCACTACCAAAGGGGCCCCGAGGACCAACCATCACAGCCCGCAAATGGAACTCGGAGCCTACATAGCCGAGCCCTGGGTCACACTGCCTGCAGGCGCTATAGCACAAATGTAAAATAAAAAAAAAAAAAAAAAAAACTATATTCTATTTATATATATAACTGTTTCAAATTTTCACTACTCGTTTTGTTTCTTCGAGGGCGACGACAGACCCGCAGCTGCTCACCTTTCGGGCGCTGAGAGGACATAACACTAGCTGGCGCACCTTAGTGTAGTGTAAGCCAGACCAAGGCCGGCCACTCGCAGTGATATTTTGGTAATTTGCTCATTGTATAGCCATACTATGACACAGATAAATGACACAGACTCTCCAGTATTCACTTTTAAACTTTCGTGAAATCATGGGATATGGAAATGTACGTTTGAAAGCCATCAAACGCTGTAAATCGAAAAGAAACATTGCCCTGGCGAATTTAGTGTTATATCTTACGGTGTACTAATATTCAAACGTTTCAAGAGGCTCGACGGTAGTGACCTTTTGCTCAGGTGTATAACATTCGGACGAAAATGATAAGTCAGCTGCCACATGTCCACAAGGTCTGGCCGCATTAACTAAGAAAAAACAAAAACAGCACTATTAACCAAAAAAACTACAGTTACATTATTATTCTCCTTTGCCATATAGGTGTAAAGTGTATAAGAATTCTTTAGCTTTTTTATCATCATTCATAGGTGATGAGGTTTTGTTGATGAAAGTGTTGCGTACGCTAAGCCTGTTATACATCGGGGACTGCGCAATGGGTGATGGGACGAAAATGTGATCTAGGTGCCGCGATTCAAGGAAAGGTAAATTGTACAGGTGACAAGGAATATCATTTAGGCCTCGTGGTGTAATTATTTTATCATTATGTTGTGACGCTGGAGTTGCTATCCTGCAGTGACGAAATACTCTTTATTTATCTATTATTAGGACAAATTAATGCATGATGTTGCCATAAGCCTCCTATTCTACCTCGCACAGGAATGGAGAGCCACGGAGGTAATGACCCTTCGTTAAACCTTTCCATCTTGTCAGGTACGTGGGCGGTTGTGATAATGCGTCCACATACGCGTATTAAAGCTGAGGCCAGGGGGCAAACCCGGACTTTTTTTTCGGGGGGTGGGCGACATATTCTCTTTTTCTTCGCCACCTTGTAATACAACACACCAGATTCTCGCCTTATATTGCGGTAAATTTTTCCTCCCATCGACTGATTCCCCATTTCAGGCCTTTATATCATTTTTGCTACTGAAACAGTTGTTTTGGTAGTGCCAGAATGCTTGTCCACAGGCACTACCGTAAAGATGAAAGCGAGACAAATCAAGGTAAGGGCGTAACACTGTCAGCCTGATGCGGAACATCGCGAGAAAACCTGACTAAATTTTGTTTTAACTGATGGTTAGTGTATTACTGAATTCTTACAAGGAAGAAATCGGGGGGAGCCATGGCCACCATGCCCCCCCCCCCTGTGTGGGCCCTCTGGTGAGGACTCTGTTACCTGGTCCCACCATTCACCTCCGTGGAGGGACAAACTTGAGTTTGTTGACGTAATCGGCTGGTAATGATGTGCTTATGGAGACAAAGAGATAAAACAAAAAAATGATGTAGGCCAAAATGCACTTAAGGAAGACAAGCCCCCTTGTACCTGAACGCAACCGTCCGAGCTTTGTGAATAAGCTGAAATATTAATACATGAGATCGGGTCTTTAATGAATAAAATAATATCAATAAAAAAAAAAAAATGTAATCCAGTACTACTTAACAAAGGAACAAAACATCTCGCGATATATGAATTAATCATACAGCTTCACCCGAAGTCAACGCCGCCAGTAGAATGAAAATACTGCAAATTTGAAATTGCATCTATATCCCGTATTTCCAGGTTCCATTCTGAAAGTATGGCTAATGGTAGAATTTTTGTTACGTCACGTTATAGGAGACCATTAATACTGCAGTACATCGTGTGTTTGACACTTATAGTTCTCTCTCTCTCTCTCCTCGTACTCTCCGCTCTCTCTCTCTCTCTCTCTCTCTCTCTCTCTCTCTCTCTCTCTACTTCTCTCTCTCTCTCTCTCTCTCTCTCTTCTCTCTCTCTCTCTCACTACTCTCTCCTCTCTCTTTCAGTTCTCTCTCTCTCTCTCTCTCTCTCTCTCTCTCTCTCTCTCTGAGCTCTCTCTCTCTCTCTCTCTCTCTCTCACTCTCTCTCTCTCTCTCTATCTCGCTCTCCTCTCTCTCTCTTTACCTCTAATTCTCTCTCTCTCTCTCTCTCTCTCTCTCTCTCTCTTCTCTCTCTCTCATCTCTTCTCTCTCTCTCTCTCTCTCTCTCTCCTCTCTATATTATATATA
This sequence comes from Chionoecetes opilio, assembly GCA_016584305.1. NCBI lineage: Eukaryota > Metazoa > Arthropoda > Malacostraca > Decapoda > Majidae > Chionoecetes > Chionoecetes opilio. The sequence continues at coordinate 4,746 of JACEEZ010009498.1, read as the reverse complement.
CTATATATATATATATATATCCATATATATAATATATATATATATTATTATACTCTATAAGAGATTAATGTTTAACACAAATTTAAATAAGTATAACAAACATAATTAAGTGTACAAAAGTAGAACCAGACGTATCGTTCTCTGTGCATCAGGCCGGGTGGTCACGGGGGCTGTGGCGGCACCACCGGCAGTGTGCCAACGGTGGAGAATTTCGTCTAGTGATTCGGTTCCCTGTTGTGAATTTACTAACTGGCAAATCTTTAATTTAGAGACTAAAATACTCTTGGCATTATTAATTTATACTACAGGCTTGCGCGGATATCTTTGCGCCAGAATCACGTTCATGGAAGATTACCGCGCCAGAATTTAAAGTTTGCTTCCCAAGCTATAAAAAAATGCAGAAGGCATGATCGTTATCTAGGTTGACAGCGACACGTACATCATCTTGCACCTCACCCGTTTTGTGGCGAGGAGGGTTTCCTCCCTCTACCTCCTCCATAGGCGGTGACAGTTTGTCATGTTTTGAACTATATCGCCTGCAAGCGTTCCCCGACATCCCGGTTTTTGCCTGTTTTTGCTGGATACATAAGGGTGGGAAAACATCAAGTATCGGCACAACGATTCAAACAATCATTGATCGTTACAAGGGCTGGGATCAATAATAAGGGAAATTTGCAAAGCTAAAGGACTAAAGCTATAGAAAACCAGTGGCAAAAATTTGATCAGCCGATAAGGTCTGGCGGGAGGTGAATCCTTCCCGGTACCAAAAAAATAACTGGGAAACAAAAAAAAAAAGTGTTAACAGAGCCAGGAGCGTGTAAGGCGCCAAGCTTGCTGGCCAATCCTAGCCTTACAGCCAGAGAGGCTGACGGAGAAAAATCATACTCTTCTTGTAATGTGTCGCACTTCGTACTGTACAGGAAAACTTTGAAACGGGACCCTTGGGTACAGGTGTTACACGGGCGCGGAATAAGCCACTGATAATGACCGCCAAAAGGAAGAAACGCTCACTTTGCAAAGAAATACAGAGATTGGCCTCTCGACCAAGGGGCGAGCTCTTGCTGTGGAGTGATGAAAGCACATTTTGGTGAGTGGAGGAGGACCAGCAAAAGTGTTAACCGTCGCCCGTAAGACCCCCACCGAGCCTCGCTACACACGAAAGACCACAAAGCACATCCCAGTTTACTGGTGTGGGGTTGCTTTACTTTTCATCGGTATTGGACAACTTCAGTTTATTCTCACAAAGAACACAAACTGTTTAACAAAGTAGTGTATTTTGATCTTTTAAAGACCACCTGGAGGCCTGCTTTGAAAGAACAGGCACAGATTTTCCAACAGGAGAGCATCCTGCCACACAGCAGCGGAGTGATACAGTGGCTTGATGACTGACAGATTGGGAGAAGCAGATGACGGCCAGTAATTCTCCCAATATTATAACCCCTCAGAAATCTTTGGGCCATCATTAAAGGCAAACTTTCGCTCACGTGACAACTCTACACTCCCCAAAGCTTGAAATGGAGCTCTGAAAGTGTTGGGAAGAATTAAGCCTGAGTTCTTCAAAATCTTGTGCTGACAGGTACACGTCGCCTTCAAAGGTTCATCAAGAGGGAAGGGCTACGCATACGAAAATACTAAACTACATTGTAGTGTTGCATTCTACATTATTTGTATAAAACATGGTGCGTCAGACGTGTAAACATTCCCTTTCGGAGGCGCGCAAGTGATTAATCCACGCAAAACTGTAGTTATTTCAAATTGATATGAAAGTTGGTGATTGAGCTTTATAAATGAGTTATGTCCGGTGTAGAATGGTCACACTCAGATTCTTGGGTCCACTTGCGTCCGAAGCTTCGGTCCTTCGGTTTGGGTCGTTGATGATTGTCTATTCTGGTCAGTGTGAGAATAGTATCGTGTGGGCAGGACGCACGTGTGGTTATTGGATAATGTTCGCTGTAGCTGGGGTGTCAGGGCGTATGGATGTATGAGAGAGGTCTGTATGTCTGGCTGTATCGGGTGGCACGTCTGTGAGGGTAGTTATGCTCCTCTCACAAAGAGAGGTGACGTCATTTCCGCCGAGCTCTCTCGATAGGTTCGCGCACGGCTGGCCACGCAATGTGATTGGCTGGCTAGCCAGGCGGCAGGGAATACAGGGAGAGGGGAAGGCCCGGGTAGCTAAGGGACAAAACAAAGCGCGGCCGCAGAGACAAAGGGAGAGTGTCTCACGTCGGGCAGAGCGGCACGCGCCTGAAGGCGTTCGCCTTCGTCAGGAGGCCTCGAGTTTGCGTAAGCAGTACCTGTCGCAGTGTTGTGTTGCCTTCCAGTGTCTCAAGTGGAAGGGCCTTGTGTATATGTGTGGTAGGAAGCATCTTGGGACCATGTAACTATGTGTGTACTTGTTCACCCCTCCACCTTCAGAGTTGAGTCCGTGTATTGTGTGGGACCTCCGCTATTAAAATGTAAGAGTTGTACAGTGGGTGTTAGTGTCCTCTTTCGCCTTGTGATTGATTACGTGTTATACACCGTTGCTCGCTCAGGTTTAAACTACCGGACCTTCGGTTCAGGAGGTAAGTGGTTACGTGGGGCGCCTTTGGGTGAGTAAGACAGGGAGTCGGTGAGGAGTGTGAGGGCCCTGCGCAAACACTGGTGTCATGGAAGTGGGATTATTGGTAGAAAAAATCTGTGGCCGGTAATGGCTGTGTAACACGCGGTTAAGATGGCGGGATGGAGAGAGAGACAGAGGGGAAGGCGAGGGAAGCCTTGTGACGTCCACTGAGAATGTGCACGTGGCACATTCTAATGATGGGAAAGAAATGATGAAAGAAATGTGAGTGAAAATGAGAGACTGAGGGGGGGGAAGAAATTGAGGAAGGAAATGGTTTAAATTAAAAGGAAATGGTAAGTGAAATGAAACAGAATTTTAAAAGGGAAATGAGATACACACCGAGAGAGGCTTAACATACGAGGTACAGGCTGGTACGTGAGGCAGGACCTGACGAAAGGTGGGGCGTGCGTCGATCCGGGGAAGAAGCTGTAAGGGTAGGCGGAGGAAGAGCTGCCCTTGTCCCTAGGTGGACGCCCCTCAGACCTAACGCAGGGTGGGGCGTTGCGTCGATCCGGGGAGAAGCTGTTAAGGGTAGGGGAAGGAAGAAGCTGCCTGTCCCTAGGCGACGCTGCAGAGGGAGAGGCGTGGAAATTAAGGCCCCCCCCCCCCCCCCTTGCGCCGTCACGAGGGGAGCAGTGAAGAGGATGCCCTTACCCCCCGGTGACGCCCAGCGGAGGTAGTTGCGGGGCTGAGCGCGTGCTCCTTCGCTCCGAGGACGGAGACAGGCGCCCGCCGCATCATCACCTCACCTCCGGCCTGCCTTCGTCACCCCAGGGGCCGGGCTGCGGTGGGTGGCCGGTTCGCGGGCGGGTGGACTCGTCGCTGTTTGATGTAAAGGCGGCGTGGGGTCGCTTGCCGGGCCCGTCTCGCGCGCTGGTAAACGGCGTAAAAAGGCAGGAAGGGCCGCGCTGGGGGCCGCTACCCTCTCGGCAGGTACGGATCAAGCGGCCCACGGCTGAAGGGCGGCCTGCCGCCTCGGCCGAAGAGCCGCTGTACTCACTAAACCGATCCACGCCCTCATCATTTCTGCAAACACCCTCCATCCCAATCACTCCCTCACTTCATTCCTTAATGTACATCCACCCACACTACTCACTCAATCATTATTCAAGAATCCATCCCCGCTTCACTCACCACCCACCCACACCCTCACCTACTCACCCACTCACATGAACGAGGTTGAAGGGAGTGATTATATATATATATATATATACTATATATATATATATATATATATATATACTATATATAATATATATATTATACATATATATATTATATTAAGATATATAATATATAATAAATATAATATATATATAATATATTATATAATAATTATAAGCGAAAAGTGTGTGTGTGTGTCTGTCTGTCTGTCGTCTGTCCGCGATAGGTGCGCGCCCCTGTGGCGGAATCCATCAGATGTCACAGTTTTGGAAATCAGGTGAGCAGGGGAAGGTTTTAAGCCCACTTATAGGATGATACGATTCACATTTTTTTTTTTTTTTAGCAGCTATAGCGAGAAACTGTGAAGAAAAAAAAGGGGTTGCGGATAATTGAGGAAACCTTGATGTAGGGTGTGGGTAAGGGTTGAGTGAATGGGTGGGTGATGGGTCAATGGGTGTGGGTGATGGGTGACGTGAATGGGTGGGGGTTGTGGGGATGGGTGAGTGAATAGGTGTGTGGTGAGGGGTAATGGGAAGTGAATGGGTGGGGGGTGATGGGTAATGGCGTGAGTGAGGGGTGGGGGTGATGGGAATGGGTGAGTGAATGGGTTGGGGTGGTGTGAATGGGTTGGCGTAATACATCCAATTTCTACATCTGATTTCAGGAAAGTTAGAAGGGGCTATCTGGAGAGTCTGGTGAGAGTCTTGTAGTGGGCCGGAGGGGCCCACCAATAAGCCTCCGCAGGAGCTAGCCACAAAAAGTCCGCCGGAGGTGGCTTTGCGGCTAGTATATTATATATTTACCTTATATATACCTAATATATATATATATATATATATATATATATTAAGGTAATCTAAGGTATATATATATACTAGCGCAAAGCCGACCTCAGGCGCGAACTTTTCGGCTAGCTCCTGCGGAGATAGGGCTATGTGGCCTTCGGCACACCACAAGACTCTCACAGACTCTCAGATAGC
>JACEEZ010009495.1:172500-177412 GCA_016584305.1 Chionoecetes opilio | reverse complement strand
GGGGAAAAGTCATGGGAGTTATTGGCATTCGGTCTGTCTTCGTGAAGATATGGAGATGAAAAGTCATTGATTTTGAATTGACAACACAATTGGATCATCTGTTTTTGGGACCTTAAAATGGTGTCCTTCCTTCTTGGTCAACAACGTGGATACACAAAGTATCCCTGCTTTCTCTGTATGTGGGATAGCAGAGCTCGAGAAAAGCATTGGGTTCAGACGAATTGGCCTCCGAGATCTGATCTTAAACCTGGAGATCCTAACATTGTACATGAGCCACTTGTTGACAGGAAGAAATAATATTCCCACCTCTGCACATAAAACTAGGTCTCATGAAACAATTTGTAAAAGCATTGTCAACTGATGGCGACTGTTTGAAGTACATCATCTTGGCATTTCCTGGACTGTCAATTGAAAAAATCAAGGCCGGTGTGTTTTGATGGTCCACAAATTCGACAGCTCATAAAAGATGAACATTTCAACGGTACTATGTCAGACCTTGAAAAGAATGCTTGGCTATCATTCAAAGACGTCTTCAGAACTTTCTTGGAAATACACGTGCAAGTAATTACACAGAAATTGTTCAGAACTATTGGAGAGCTACAAAGCGCTTGGTTGCAACATGAGTATTAAAGTACATTTTTTGCATAGCCATCTTGCCAACTTTCCGGAAAATCTTGGTGCTGCTAAGCGACGAGCAAGGTGAACGATTTCACCAAGATTTGAAGGTTATGGAAGAACGTTACCAGGGTAGATGGGATGTGCATATGATGGCTGACTATTGTTGGAGCATCAAACGCGATAGTCCTCAAGTTGAAAACTCCAGACAAAGCTACAAACGTAAATTTTTACCTTAACCTGCACAACAATTTAGCCTTATCCTTTCTAAAAACATGATATGTTAAATAAACCCTTCTATTCATGCCTATTTCTTTCATTTTTCATTGTATGTTAACATTTGCAACTTTTTATAAAATAAGCACTGTTACTGTTATGTACAGTATTTTTCATATTTTTTATGAAAACGGAAAATCCTACAGTTCAAAACTTGACGTGATAGAGAAAAACTGAGATCAGTTTTGGATTCAGCACCCAAAAATTACTTAATAACAAGTGTCAGACCTAACTCAACAAAAATTTGTTCCCCAGTGTAATCAATGCACTCAATGAGGTACAACACGAGAAGACAAAAGAGGTAGCTGGACAGGTCAAAATATGTTTATCGAGACAGGTGATTGCTAAGAAAAAGGGTTCAATTAGTGGTGCGTTTTGGTGGTGATCTTACAGGTGGGTGATAAGGCAGGTAGAGAAGAGAGGGAGAGAGTTAGAGAGAAAGAGAGAGTGAGTTAGAGTGAGAGAGAGAGAGTTAGAGAGAGAGGGCCCCAGGAGAAGGGTGTCTCGTCTAGTCCGATATATAGAGCAGGCGAGATTTACTGTTATGGTAGAATGGAGAGTGAAATTGCAAATACCAGGTTTGAAAGGCGCCAGGAGGACACATGTTGTGGCGGGGACGTGAAAGAAAGCCAGGGAAAACGCGGAGAAAGGGTGAAGGTTGGTGGTGAAAATTTACGTGTGATAGAAAATTTGTGTGGGTGTGTGTGTGAGGAGGAGGGGGGGGAGGGGGTTGGTACAGCCGCTTGGGAAAGAAACAAATGAGAATAGGTAAGGCAATTTTACTGGGAGTTCCATACATGACGCTAATATTTTATAGAAGAATGTTATAAATGGTTCGCGTATGTCTGTGGGCGGGGGGTGGCAAGGTGCGTAGGATATGTATAATGATGCCGTTATGTGTGTTTTTTATTGTATCATTCTTACATACCACCACCACCATCACCACCAACACCATCACCCGCACATTTGCAGACAGCAGAATCCTAAAACGAAGGAGGGAAACATGTGGAGGAAGCAACTGTTCTATCTCCACAACGAAAAGGGCTCCACACACACACACACACACACACACACACATCTCTATTGCTGATTTTATAATCTTATCAAAGGCAAACTTCCCTAGTGATACTAAATTATTAGAATCCATACACATCAAGCACTTGTCTCCTGATCTTAATAATCAAGTCACCTCATACCAATTACATATACTCAAATGATTATCACACTGTTTCGATCGTCCGACTCTCGTTCCGATCGCCTCATAGGAACACAAATGCTACCTGTAATATCATTGTTCATTCAGTCCTCTGCCAACCTAGACAACATACACTTCAAGGTTTTTTAAATAAAAAATGATGTTTTTAGTTTATAGATAATATAGGATTATTCAAAGACTACTGTATACTGGACTTGCTACTCATTTTGGACTATTTCCAGTGGAGGCCAGTTTTGCGATTCCTGACATTTTCGAACATCACTCCCATCTCGCTTCCTATGGTTTATCAGTATAAATGATATACCGTTATCTTCGTAAATGTTTGTTCTATAATATTATAATATTATAGATTTTTTATATTATATTTTATTATAGATATTTTAGATTTTTGTTTGATAATTATCAAACAAAAATCTAAAATACTCTTAAGAAATGACATTATGAGAGAGAGAAGAAATATGGATTAACTTAATATTCACTTAAACTCTATGCCATTTAATATTTTGTTAGCAAGCATTTTACATGAAACATATCAATAGAAACGGAATTTTATTATTTTTGCATTGATGTATTTCGTTGTCTGATAAATGAATTAGAACCATACATAAATTAGCGTTAACTAAATAAATAACCTCATCAAGCGGGAAAATTACCCGATTGATGATGTTATTTATCTAGTTAACGCTAATTTATGCATGGTTTTTATTTATTTATGAGAAAACGAAATATATCAATGGAAAGCTAATAAAATTCCGCTTCTATTGATATGTTTCATGTAAAAAGTCTGCCCGCAAAATATTAAATGGCGAAGAGTTTAAGTGAATATTAAGTTCATGCATATTTCTTCACTCTCTCATAATGTCATTTCTTTAGTGTATTTTACTGTTTTTTATTTGTTGATATTATAGAACAAACATTTGCGAAGATAACTGTATATCATTTATACTGATAAACCACAGGCAGGGAAATGGGGGTGATGTTCGAAAATGTCAGGAATCGCACAACTGGCCTCCACTGGTCATGGGCGGGTTGACGCGGGGCACGAGTAGCAAGTCCAGTATACAGTAGTCTTTGGATTATTTTATTGTTATAAATTTTGTAGATGTTAGCTTCTAGCAGTTTTTAGATTAAGATATATTTTAAACGAATATGAATACCATTTCACCTAAATAAGCCAAGTGCGGCTTGGCTAAAGAAACGTTGCACGCAACATAAAGAAAAAACGAAGAAATGACGAGTGATTTTATGCCTGAACACCCTCAATGTATAAGCTTTAACCATAAAAAAAAAAAAAAATATATATATATATATACATATACATAATACCACACGACTACCCCGGGGGATGCAGGGGCGAGAATGGCTGGGGGGGGGGAGGCTGGTGTAGTAATGATTAGCTTGGAGTTAGGAGTCTTATAGCCTACAACATGGAGCTTGGATCTAAAATGAATATTGAGTTTGGAAGAAATAGATCCTTAGTATTAGCCTCATACCCCTTTTGCCAGTCCTGTCAGACAGAGTACAAGCTTGTGAACACGATGGTTTTCCAGTTTGCTGTCAGCCTCCCTCAAGCGGCCCACGTTGTGTACAAGTTCATAGGCTACGCCAGGGACTACGAAGGCAAGCAAGCCTTCATGGACTTCTTCCTGGGGAACATTTTCATCACGGACTGCTGCCAAGACTTCTTGTTCCGCCGCGACCTGCATCAAGAATTGCAGAAAGCCGCGGGCAGCACCAAGTTCTTTAAGAAGGAGATCAGTAAGCACCTTATCGCCTCAGGCCTGAGGGTGAAGCGCCTCGGCCGCCAGCACGACCAGGAGTACGGCTACACGGGCGTCCGCTTCCTGGACGCGCGAGGGCGTGTTTACACTGCACGCAGGAAGCCCAGGGAAGCCAAGAGGAAGCTGCCGGCGATAAAGGAGGAGTTACAAGGGAGTGAGGGTCACAGTCCCGACCTCGAGGAGGACTGGCCGCCTCCCTGCCTCGAGGATCTGCTTCAAAAACAAGGCCAGCACGAAATTATGTTGAAAAAAATTGAACTACTACCAAAATTATAACGTAAAAGACAACTTCGTTAAATTTTGTAAAGAAAACATTGTGTTCTCGGTGAAAAGTGCGATTTTGTTTTTCAAAAAGATTAATCAGATTAATTTTTGCAATACTGCGGCGAGACTTTCCACTGCACGGTTCCTCTTGCCATGCACCTGTCTGCCGCCGGCGTGAGGAGGATTTGGCTGGGCAAGAAGCACCAGCATGAGTACGGCTACACCGGCCTGCGCTTCACTGATGGTCGGGGCCGCAAGTACGTGTCCCGCCACGTCGCCACACACGCCGACCTCGCCGGTGAGCGGCAGCAGCAGCAGCAGCAGTACAGCGCCGCGGCCGCGCCTCCCTCCTTCAGCTGTGCGCCGTATTATTATAGTGGTTGTCCAACCCTTCATGGCCTTCATGCACCAGCCTCCGAGGGACTCCTCTCTCACGCCGTCAACCCGCCACTCTTCATGCAGCAGCCCTTTCATCCCTCCTCCCTCTTCCCTGTGAGGGACTCTACACACAGGACACCCTCACTGCACACACTCCACCTCGCAGTCCACCAGGCCGCTGCCTCACACTTTCTTGATCATTCAGATCCTCCGCCTCGTCTGCGTCCGTGTGGGACCTGTATGACCCCTTCTGGGACATCTTGGTGGCCGTGTATGATGACCAAGCCTCAGGTAACACAACCCTCCACCAACACAGTAGCAACACAGCAACACTGACACGTCCCGCCGCAGACTGATCTCAACATACCACAACGAAACCCTC
>JACEEZ010009495.1:165000-170000 GCA_016584305.1 Chionoecetes opilio | reverse complement strand
TCTATAACCTGGCTTTCACGCTCTATCCTGGCACACACCACGCACATTTATCAGCGTGTAATGGTTGCCTGTCTTATGTGTTCTTCAACGGCCCTCCTTCTCGTCCCTCAGGTCCTGAATTCTGGGGGCTGCTCAACCCTAACTGGAATATGTGTGAGAGGGGTCGACGCCAATCGCCTATTAACATTGAGCCAGCGAAGTTGGTTTATGATCCCCACTTGAGACACATTCACATCGACAAGCACAGGGTGAGTACTTGTGTGTGTGTATGTGTGTATGTGTGTGTGTGTGTGTGTGTGTGTGTGTGTGTGTGTATGTGTGTGTATGTGTATGAGTGAGTGAGTGAGTGAGTGAGTGAGTGAGTGAATGAGTGTGTGTGTGACTGAGTGTGTGTGTGACTGTGTGAGAGAGAGAGAGCGAGCGAGAGAGAGAGAGAGAGAGAGAGAGAGAGAGAGAGAGAGAGAGAAGAGAGAGAGAGAGAGAGAGAGAGAGAGAGAGAGAGAGAGAGAGAGAGAGAGAGAGAGAGAGAGAGGAGGAGAGAGAGAGAGAGAGAGAGAGAGAGAGAGAGAGAGAGAGAGAGAGAGAGAGAGAGAGAGAGAGAGAGAGAGAGAGAGAGAGAGTTGAAACACAGACTAAAGCACACAAAACAAAACCTTTAATAATTTTAACAAAAAACACACCAAAACTCGTAACTCAGATGAAACATTCCAGTCACACATACCCGACAGACAGACAGACAGACAGGCTGGCAAGCGTCAGGTTTAACAGACACAGATACACAGATACACATATAAACAGACAGTCAAAGAGGCAGACAGACAGCCAGCCAAAGAGACAGACAGACAGACAGACAGCAAGACAGACAGACAAGTGTGCGAGCGTGAGGTATAACAGACACAGATAGACAGATAAACAGACAGCCAGACAAGAGGACAGATAGCCGTACAGACAGCTATACAGACAGACATACAAGTGGGCGAGCGTCAGGTATACCAGCCAGACATTAAAAACAGATAAACAGACAGCTAAACAGACAGACAGCCAGCCAAACAGACAGACAGACAGACAGACAGCTAGACAGACAGATAGACAGGTAGGCGGGCATAAGGTATAACATACAAGCAGATAGACAGATAAACAGACAGACAGATAAACAAACAGCCAAAGAGACAGACAGACAGACAGACAGGTGGACGGGCGTCAGGTATAACATAGAAGCCCACTCAGTTGTACAGACCAGTAGCCTTTCACCTTTATACCCTAAGACTCTCCCTCCCCCTTCCCTTCTCCCCTTCTCCCCGCGTTCAACAGAGGCACAATACACGCCACTGTCCCTCATCCTAGGTGGAAAATTAGCAGGTAGTGTGTGATGTGTTTCTGAAGGGCGGCGCCGTTCATACTATTCAACATGCCGGGCCCAATACTGGCTCTGTTCATCCTACCATTGGGACTACCTGGCCTAGAAGGCTATGAGGTAGTGCAAGTAATCATGGTCATTCCAAGGGCACCGTCACAGGCCTTTCATAGCCTCCAAAGGGCGGAGAAGCCTCTGATTACTTTGCCTCCTGTTGTTGTTTCGTCAGTAGTTGTGGAGGAAACGACGTGTTGAAACTAATTTTATTTTCTGCTGTATTTTTATCAACTGATTTAGTTTTATATTGCGATTGTGAATAGGTATTATGTTGAGTTTTTGTGTTATTGTGAGTTTTTTTTTTCTCTCTCTCTCTCTCTCTCTCTCTCTCTCTCTCTCTCTCTCTCTCTCTTTCTCTTCTCTCTCTCTTCTCTCTCTCTCTCTCTCTCCTCTCTCTCTCTCTCTCTCTCTCTCTCCTCTCTCTGTCCTCCATCTTCTCTCTCTCTCTCTCTCTCTTCTCTCTCTCTCTACTCTCCCCTTCTCTCTCTCTCTTCTCCTCTCTCTCTTTCATTTTGATTTTCTTCTTGTAAGAGTTGGAGTAAAACGCAAGAAAATTGGTGTTCAGCTTTCGTGTTTGTAAATTATGCATTCACAAAGTTAATGCAAAAATTTGATGTTGAATTTCTTTTGGGGGGGCAAAAAAAAAGGGAGGAGGAGTAGAAGTCTTGACTCATGACGAAAAAAATATAATTCCTTGATTACTTTTCGTATTTTTTCTGGTGAGTTTTCTTTGTATTCTTTTTTTTTTCTTTTGTTATATTTCTGAATTTTTTCGTGCCCTCTTTTGATACTTTAGTAAGTCCTGTACTTTCTTTTTCGCTAATTTTTCCTTGTTTTTTGTTTTGTTTTGTTGTTGTGATTGCTGCTGCTGTTCTTCTTTTTCTTTCTCTTCTTTTTCTTTTGCTTCTTTCTATTCTTCTTCTTCTTTTCCTTTCTCTTTTTCTCCTTTTTCGAATACATCCACGATCGCGCGCGCGTGCGCGCACCCACACACACACACACACACACACACACACACACACACACACACACACACACACACCACACACACACACACACACACACACACACACACACACACACACACACACACACACACACACACACACACACACACCACACACAAACACCACACCACACACACACACACACACACACACACACACACACACACACACACACACACACACACACACACACACACACACACTCGCTACCAGCAAAATAACCCTAAGAAAATCCATCACCGAAGCCTGTAAAGGCTATTCAGGTAAAGACATTTTCTTTTGTTTCCTCTATTTTTATCTTTCTGAGGAATTGAAGCGACTGATAGAAAAGGAGGAAGAAAAAGGCAGACGGACAGGTAGACAGACAGACAGACTGACAGACATATGTAATAGGCAACTATTTATACTTTAAGTTTGCCGCCTCTATGTTTATAGCATAGTAGTGACCTCTAGCGGCGCCCACTTGCTGACAAGGTGAGCGTGGGTCAGCCGCCAGGTCAAGGAATTTTCTCAGTGTTGCCGCCGGGGTCAGACGTGGTCTCAGTGTTTAACGCTTGGCGGCAGCTGATTTTGTACCAATAACTCATCATTAATTACACATAAAGATACAACACAAGTGTATTCTTCATCCGGAACTCACACACGCAACGTTACACGACCAGGCACATCCATAAGAGCGTGATTCACCGAACCACGCAACACTTGCCTTCCACCGCTCAGGCCTATACCGCCACGCTACCTACAACCAATCCCACCACGGTGACTACGAGGACAACAAGCTATAAGCCACCATAACATTGGCGGCAGTCAACGGTGGTCTTGGTTCGTGTGTTGTCTTTTCATCTGTGTGTGTGTTGCTGGTCGAGTCACGAGGGTCCACGTGGCCACTTTCACGATTGCTGTTGTCCTGTGCCGCTTAATACTGGCTGCAACTACCTGGCGTCGTCTCCCGCGATTGACCTCCCATCCACGACGCCTGTGCTGCTCCCTTCGGTTTGCTCCTGCCGGTTCCAGTCCTGCTGTCTAGTCTCGCAACCCTACATCGGCTCCACCTACATCGCCTGCTGCTGTGCTCTGCTGTCCAGCCATGCCGCCATCCATCGGCTAGCTTATGTTGCTGTTTGGCCTTCCTTCCACGCCCATGGTCTGTCTCCTGCAGCACCTTCTTCAGATGTCTCCAGCGTGCCGTTCCCTGCGGTTCAATTTCTGCCAACGACCTCGTCATCGTCATCGCGCCCCAAGCCCTACAGTACTTCGTTACGCGTGATTTGCGAGTGTTGCGTTAGTAAGTTTTTTATTTATTTTTTTTTTTTGGTCATTTTCATTATATACCGAGCGGACATTTTTGTGGTATTTTTCTCTAGCCAGTGCGTTATTTTCATCAAGGTTCTACGTATGTTCTTGTCTGCATTGATCGCTTCAGTCGCTTTGTCGTCTTGCCGCCACTACCTAATAAGTCTGCTGATGCAGTTGCTCATGCCTTAGTGACGCATGTTTTCTGCCCCTACACAACACTCGAGCGATTGTGTCTGATAATGGAACAGCATTCAAGAATGGAGTCCTGGAAGCGATTTGTCGCCAGTATGACATTACTCAAACTTTCACGGTCATTTACCACGCGGCCTCAAATGGTTTGGTTGAGCGTGACAACAGGAAAATTCTTGAGATTCTGCGACATGTCGTTGGCTCTATTCATGAGGCTTGGGAAGATTGGTTGCCTCAAGTAGCAGCTTCCATTAATGGTGCCACAAACAGCGCTACTGGAAAGACACCACACTACATTGTCTACGGGCACGAAAAACGTCTTCCCTACGACTTACTCGCTCAGCGCCCCGCACCCTTGTACTCGGTGGATGATTATGCTAAGACTCAGTTGCACGTCTTTAGTCAAATTCACGCCGCGGTACGTGACAAACTGCAAGCCTCGAGAGCGGAGGTCATCTACCAACAACACAAGCGTGCTCAGCCTGTCACTATTGACGTTGGTGACACAGTCATGCGAACTGCCCCTGAACGCCACTCGAAGCTCGCTGCTAAATTTACTGGTCCTTGTCTAGTGGTTGATAAACTTCATGGTCACAAATTCAGAATCTTAGATCCTCTTCAAAACACCACTCAAGTTGTTCATGTTGATAGCCTCAGAACAACTAAAGCGCCTCGTCCTGATGCCGTGACCGATGACGAGTCTCCGCTTGATCGCAATGACTCTGGCACTGAACCTCCGCGACCTCTGGACTATCGGCAAAGACTTAGATCGGCAAACCGTCAGGTAGGGTTTCAACCTTTCTTTTGCCCTATCTGTCGCATACACCGGCTCATGTTTTGATATTAATTAATTATTATTAGTTTTTGTACTTGTTATGAGTGTGCAAGGCTCACACAGCTCCGGCATCGGCTACTTCTTGCCATGCCACTCCTACACATCTTTTTTCTCTCGCTTAATTGTGTGTTAGATTTAAGTTATTTTATTTTACCATTTCATATATTTATTTAGTTTGTAGTCATATTGCATTGTCATGCACTTTTGTTTGTCATGTTTATGCCTTATGTTGTACTTTTTGACTTGCGTTGTGTATCTTAAG
>JACEEZ010009495.1:152500-160000 GCA_016584305.1 Chionoecetes opilio | reverse complement strand
AGCAACACACACAACAAATTACACACACACACACACACAAACACACACACAACACATCAATAAAACACACACACACACACACAAATTATTAAAAACACACACACATCAAATTATAAAACACACACACATCAAATTATTAAAACACACACACACAAAATTATAAACACACACACACACACACACACACACACACACACACACACACACACACACACACACACATCAATTATAAACACACACACACACACAAATTATTAAAAACAAACACACCACACATCAAAATAACACAACACAACACACACACCACACACACACACAATCAAATATTAAACAAACACACACACATCAAATTATTAAAAACACACACAACACACATCAAATTTAAAACACACACACACACACACAAATTATTAAAAACACACACACACACACATCAAATTATTAAAAAACACACACACACACATCAAATTATTAAAAAACACACACACACAACATCAAATTATTAAAAAACACACACACACACAAAAATTAAAAACACACACAACACACACACATCAAATTATAACCACCACACACACACACCACACACATCAAATATTAAACACAACACACACACAAATTATTAAAACACACACACACACACACACACACACACATCAAATTATTAAACACACACACACACACACACATCAAATTATAAAAAAACACACACACACACACACAAATTATAAAAACACACACACACACACACACATCAAATTATAAAAAAACAACACACACAAATTATTAAAAAAACACACACACACAATCAAATTATTTAAAAAAACACACACACACACACATCAAATTATTAAAAACACACACACACACACATCAATATACACACCCCACACACACACACACACACACATAACAACACACACACACACACACACACAACATCACACCAACACACCACACACACATCAAATTATTAAAAAACACCACACACACATCAATTATTAAAAACACACACACACATCAATTATTAAAACACACACACACACACATCAAATTAGTAAAAAGCACACACAATATTAATGACACACACACACCACATCACAATAAAAAAAAAACACACACACATCAAATTATTAAAAAAAACACCACACACAATTATTAAAAAACACACACACACATCAACTACTTAACAAACACACACCACACACACACATCTATTACACACACACACACACAACACACACACACACCACACACACACACACACACATCATATTATTAAAAAAAAAAAAAAATGTAGGATATGAGCATCACTAAAATGAGATGGATCGTCAACATAGTCCTGACATAAAGAAAAAAAAGGAGGTAATAAAAGAAAAGAGCAGAGCAGCGGCGCCGTTGGAGCAGAGCCAAACATTAGTGCAGAAAGATGGAGCAAAATATTTCAAGATGCAACGTTCGGTACTGCGTCTTTCTATTGACATCATTAAACTAATTGGGTGTTCCCTTACTGTCTTGTTACCAGTGAGGCGCCCGAGCTCTTATTTCTGACAACATCTCTTTTTCCTCTATCGCATATTATTTCTTTAACGGTACACTAACAATATACAATTATACATGCTCAAAGGAGACTTATCACTTTTATCACATTTTGTTTCCTATAATTTTATCATCTCGTTTCAACTGGTGCTAAAAAATATTTTAAGTAGTTAAGGTAATGGTTGAATGCCATGGATATATAGTTTATTACCTCCGCCAACGAAATTGGAGGGAGGTTATGTTTTCACCCAGATCTGTCTGTTTGTTTGTTTGTTTCTCGAAAAGTTACATATAGATTTGGACCAAACCTGGTATTCCAAGTTTATTTGGTATAAGGAAGAACTGATTTAATTTTGGATGAAATCGAATCACAACTGTTGCCATGGCAACCAATTAAAAATAAGATTTTCCCTATCCCTTAACATGGTGAATGAAATATTCGGGCGGAGGTATGCGCTCTACTGAGTGCCCCCCCCCCTAGTTTTTTCTTTGTTTTTTACCGTGTGAACAAGTTAATCGTGTGACGTTAATTATGTGAAAGTTAGGTTCTTTTTTTAATTACCTGGCTTTCATTAAGAGACTCAGCCACCAGGTACGCATTAAAACACCGGCAACATTTCATGGCCAACAATTATATTCACATGATATCATACATGCTCTAGTCTTACTCATTCCGTTATTCACCAGTTTTACATTCACTTATCTTCCCCTTGCTTTCTATTTTGCCTTTTCTTCTTCCCTGTTCAATGTTTTTGTTCTCACTCCTTTATCACTTATGTCTCCTTTTTCCTGGTCCTGCTTCCAGTTTATCTTTTCCTCTTTGTACTTCTTTTATATCTTTCTGCCTTTATCTCGTCCTTCTCCTCCACTGCTTTTTTTATATCTTATATTTCATCACTCTCCTCCATTCCTCCCAATCCTCCCACATTATCCCATTCACGCCTTACTTCTCATTTTTTTTTCCCTCCGCCTCTTCCCCTCCCTCTCTTTCATCTCTTTTAGCGGGGAAACTTTTACTTTCCCTTCTATTCTCCACATCTCTCCCTCCCTCCCTCTTACTTTTCTTTATTCATCTCTCCTCCTCCTGCTCCTCCTCCTTCTCCTCCTCCTCACGTATCACTACATTCTCTCCTCTCTTAAACACTCGTCTTTCTCTCCTAGACACACCTCCTCCATCTTCTCTCTCTCTCTCTCCTCCTCCTCCATCCCTCTCTCCTTCCTTCTCCTATACCTCTATCCCCATCTCCTTCCTTCTCCTCCACCTTCATCTTCTCACTCTCTCTCCTTCGTTCTCCTCACTCTCTCTCCTTCGTCCTCCTCCTCCTAACCCGAAGGTCAATGAAGCGGCCAATAGATGCGATTCGAGGGAAGTGGGTTGGAAGTAAGACTAATTCCATCCCAATCTTTCTCTTCTGATTATCCCGCGCACGAGCCTGCTGACCGGCGCCCCGAGGCTGCTTCCGCTCAGGCAACCGATTGCCAGAATGACCGCCTGGGTGTGTTATTCACTCATGGTCTTGTCCACGCGAGCTGACTCGCGATCGCTAGTATTCACCCTTTCCGTGCGAGTGGGAGCTCATTTTTACCGATCTTTGGGCAATGCTGGGACCTCACACACCACACACCCCCATCCCCCTGCCCAAGGGGGACAGTAACTGTCCGAATTTATCAGTGAAAAATCCCCGGTAGCGCGAGGATTCGAACCGCCTACCCCCAGAATGGGAGATCATCACGTTATCAACCTGATCATCGCGTGGTATGTGCATCGTGTGTGTGTGCGTGCGTGCGTGCGTGCGTGCGTGCGTGCGTGTTCTCTGATCAATGGAGTATTAATAAAGAATGCTTGGATTTTAATGTATTTGATGTAATTTTCATAACATAAGATTGTCAACACTACTATCACTACTACAAATGCTGTTAGTACTACTACTACTACTAATACTATTACTACTAATACTGCTGTTACTTATACTATTACTACTTTACTACCACTACTACTACTACTACAATTACTCTTTTAATTGCAAGTACCATTATTACTACGTTGACTGCGACTAATACTGCAACTACTACTACTATTATTTTGATAACTACCGCTCCTTCTACTATTACAACCACCATTACTGCTGCTGCTGCTGCTGCTCCTATCAATTATTATATATGCCTACTATCTCTACTTCAACTAGTATTATCATTATTATTATCATTATCATTATCGTTATTATCAAGTATAGGCGTCCAGCCTCTGGCCCCTTTGCTTTTGGCTCATTTTTTGCGGCTGGAATGTGACAGCGAGCTCAAAGTGCTTTTAAAATACCTAGTCTACAGACCTAAATTTAGTTCATAATTATCTGCAGGTAAAATAACAACAAGTAGGTGCCCCTACTATGCCTTCGTCCGCATTTTAGCTTGCATAGGGACACACTTTCGAGAATATGTAGAGGGCTGACATTTTATAGTACATTTGTGGAATTGCTGGGCTAAAGGGAGCTAATAGGGCAGTGTAAGGGAAACGAGCGTGACTGAGTCACAACTCGTTAGCCCAGGATTCCAGGAACGGTGAAGCTGAGATAGGGGGAGGGCCGTAAGGGTGATACAAACACAGACATAAGATATGAGGAGATTTACTGGGTGTCTCGCGCAAACACAGGTATATACAAACAAGTATGTACAAACACGTATATATAATCAACACTTCTTTACGACTCACGCCCCTGCTACCTGGTTAGCAGCAGCCTTCCCGTCAACCATAGGTCGCTGAACACTGGACACAGGGACGACGGCAGACGAGAAGGGTAGATGACCTGGGCAGCAGGGGACAATGAAGCGTACACAGCAGAGGTGGGGTGAGAGAGCTACTCCCAGTGTTGCGTCAGGAACTCTTCTGCCTGGACAGCCGGGGCCAGGCGCCTCGTAAACTCCATTCAAGGCCAGAGGGCTTCGATACTTGGTGCCCGAAGCAGAGGTCGGGACGTGAAGAAGACCCCCACCAGTGACCGAACCAGTACTGTACGAACCCACGAACAGGAAACCAGGGGGTGCAAGGAGGAACCGCTGTTCAAACGCTTGTAGGTGGTGGTTCACCCTTACAGCTCCCCCAGCAAGAGTCTACCTACGGTAGACTTGAGAACACCACCTGCTGTAAGAGACGTATACACATATATATATAATATATATATATATATATATATATATATATATATATATATATATATATATATATATATATATATATATATATATATATATATATATATATATATATATATTATATATAATATATATATATATATATATATATACAAAAAAAACGAGTGCGAAAGCCTCACTGCTCGTTTGAAAAACGGACTTGGCGTCCCACTATTTACACGTGGTCCACGCTTAGGGAACCACCGTCTGGCAGACGGGAAGGACATGGTGTCCTGGACACCCTAAGCTGGCACCACACCGAAAGACTCGGTTAACCTGCCGAAAGCCTCGCTTAGCGGCTGCTTGCCCACAGCCTGGAGCATGGGGGGGTTAGAAGGCTAATTAGCCCGCTCCTAACCCACGCTCGAATAAGACGAGCGAACACACACTGTACACACTGTACACACACACCTTCTACGGCACACTACCCAGCTCCGGTATCCTGGCAAGGTCGCCACTGTAAGGGAAACGAGCGCGACTGAGTCACAACTCGTTAGCCCAGGATTCCAGGAACGGTGAAGCTGAGATAGGGGGAGGGCCGTAAGGGTGATACAAACACAGACATAACATATGAGGAGATTTACTGGGTGTCTCTCGCTCAAACACAGGTATATACAAACAAGTATGTACAAACACGTATATATAATCAACACCTCTTTACGACTCACGTCCCTGCTATCTGGTTAGCAGCAGCCTTCCCGTCAACCATAGGTCGCTGAGCACTGGACACAGGGACGACGGCAGACGAGAAGGGTAGATGACCTGGGCAGCAGGGGACGATGAAGTGTACACAGCAGAGGTGGGGTGAGAGAGCTACTCCCCGTGTTGCGTCAGGAACTCTTCTGCCTGGACAGCCGGGGCCAGGCGCCTCGTAAACTCCATTCAAGGCCAGAGGGCTGCGATACTTGATGCCCGAAGTAGAGATCGGGACGTGAAGAAGACCCCCACCGGTGACCGAACCAGTACTGTTCGAACCCACGAACAGGAAACCAGAGGGTGGAAGGAGGAACCGCTTTTCAAACGCCTGTAGGTGGTGGTTCGCCCTTACAGGCAGTGCAGAAGGCACGGGAGTCTTGTCAAAGCCAAGAGGGCCGAGGGCTTTGTGTCGCCAGAGTTTAAGACTGAGTTTATCACGGTAGAAGACTGAGTTGTCCCTTGGGGACTCTCCCACCAAATTTCAGCTCAATCGGTCAACAGACGGCAACGCTACGAAGCGTCAAACATTTATCACGGTTTTCTCACTGTTTTTCACAGTTGATGGCTGAGTTGTACCCGTGGAGGCTCTCATACCAAATTTCAGCTCAATCGGTCCACAGACGGTGAAGCTACGAAGCGTCAAAAATTTATCACGGTTTCTCACGGGATTCTCTCGGTTTCTCGTGGTTTCTCACAGATGATAGCTGAGTTGTACACTTGGGGACCCTCATACCAAATTTCAGCTCAATCGGCCAACAAACGGTGACGCTACTGAGCGTCAAACATTTCTCACGGTTTCTCACGGTTTCTCACGGTTTCTCACAGTTGATGGTTGAGTTGTACCCTTGGGGACTCTCATACCAAATTTCAGCTCAATCGGTCCACAGACGGCGACGCTACGACGTGTCGAAAATAGAATCGGGGAGGGCAGGGGAGGGCAGGGGGGGGAGGGGAGGGCAGGGCTGGCTTTAAAAGCTCTTTCAAGAACTTCCGGCGCTCCTTCAGAGCAGGCCGAAGGCAAAAATGTCGGGGGAAAAAGTCGGAAAAATGTCGGAAAAATCTGAGTTGTACCCTTGAGGACTTTCGTACCAAATTTCAGCTCAATCGGTCCTCAGATGGCGACGCTACGACACGTTAAAGTTTAGTTTTGACCCCTTTACTTAGCTGTGAACTTGCGATTACTTTGAAATTGCGATTGCTTTGAAATTGCGATTGCTTTGAAATTTGCAAAATGCCAAAGGTCAGATGCAAGGGTTCTGCCAGGCAGCTCCTTCTCAAATGACAACGAAACCGCGTGCGTTGAGGGCTTATATAGGCACGGAAAGAGAGAGAGCTGCGCAACTGCCTGTGCTGCCTAGGCACGGAAAGAGAGAGAGAGAGAGAGAGAGAGAGAGAGAGAGAGAGAGAGAGAGAGAGAGAGAGAGAGAGAGAGAGAGAGAGAGAGAGAGAGAGAGAGAGAGAGAGAGAGAGAGAAAGAGAGAAAGAGAAAGAGAAAGAGAAAGAGAGAGCTGCGCAACTGCCTGAACCGTCTGAGCGCTTGGAGCGTTGTAGAAGCGGCACGCGACCTGCATGCACAGGCTGCGCAATCGGAGAAGCGCTGTGCAGGTAACGTCATAGCACGTAAAACGATCAAATGACGTCATAGCGCGGACGCAGCAGTAGATGGTTTTTTGGCATCCTGACCCAGCCCAATATATTGAGCCCAAAACCCGACCCGGCCCGAAAAATTCATGGCCTGATCCATGCTAATTCATCCCTATGCATAATCGCTAGGAAAGGGCAATAGACGTCCTTACAGCATCCTTGCTTTCCAGAACGTTCCGTGATACTCTTGATCTTGGGAGAACAAGTTAAAACCAATAACACACGGAAGTGTAAATTTACAAATGGCATGCTTAGCCTTGACATTTTATTATGCAAACCTATAGCGTGGATCACTTTTGTACTTCATAAGAAAAATAGATTATTATTGTAAAATCGAAGTTTATTTAGCACTAATTAAATCATTACGCTAATTACTCATTAAGGGCTTGTTCTACGCAAAAAGTTTGTTTCATAGAACCCCATTGATTTTGA
>JACEEZ010009495.1:125000-137500 GCA_016584305.1 Chionoecetes opilio | reverse complement strand
GAGAGAGAGAGAGAGAGAGAGAGAGAGAGAGAGAGAGAGAGAGAGAGAGAGAGAGAGAGAGAGAGAGATAATCAAATACCAATAAAACTCAAATATTAAAAATCTCATATTCATTTTTTCGTTCCGCTCAGAATTAAGAAGAACAATGCTGGTTAAAAAATTGAAGATAATATAAAACCAACCACTCAACCAAATAAAGATATAAGTAAATAGAATTGACCACAGAAATGCAATGATTGATTGTTAATTTTTGTTTACGCAATACAAGGATATAAAATATTTTCTTAAAACTCAAAATCAAATAGTATAAAAAAAATAAAAAGTATATTGCAAAGTAAGATATAATCAATTATTAAGTAAAGTGTTTGTCTGTCTTATTTTCTGCATTTAATTAACTTTTCATATATAATTTCTTTTCTATTAATTACCCAATATTCCTTATCTTCCAATCTGTTCTTCACAGTTTCAAGCAATTATAATTATCGGTCTAAACACACATCCGTAAACAATGTATTTATGTTTCATTTAATTTATCTTACTCCTTCTCGATAGTATATTACTGAATTTTCTTTATCATCATTCCTTATCATTCAAATCCATTTTTTCCTATTCTTTATTAATAATTAACTCGTATAAACACGCTCCTTAAACAATGTATTTATCTTTCGTATAACTTTTCTTAATATATATTTTCATCATTTTACCAACTATTCTTGTCATTATTACCTCTTTTTACACCTTCTCTCCCTTCATCACTAACAAAACCTAAACACAAACTTACCTATCTTACCTTTATCCCGTCCGACTTACCTTACTTACACTTACACCTATCACTAACTATACCTAAACATCTACTTACCTATCTTACCCTATAATATATCCCTTCTTACCAACCTTACACTGAAACCTAGCTATCATTTACTCAGCTTATTTATTAACCCGTGCATGTTTTTTTCCCCCGCAGGTGTCCGGAACGCTCTACAACACCGGCCAGAGCGTTATCTTCAAGGTCGAGAAGGGCACCAAGCACCACGTCAACATCACGGGCGGACCTCTCGTGTACAAGTACCGCTTTGAGGATCTGTACATCCATTTCGGGAAAGCCAACAACGAGGGATCCGAACACACGATTGGGGGCACCACCTTCCCGGCCGAGGTGAGAGAGAGAGAGAGAGAGAGAGAGAGGGGAGAGAGAGAGAGAGAGAGAGAGGAGAGAGAGAGAGAGAGAGAGAGAGAGAGAGAGAGAGAGAGAGAGAGAGAGAGAGAGAGAAGAGAGAGAGAGAGATGGAGAGAGAGAGAGAGAGAGAGAGAGAGAGAGAGAGAGAGAGAGAGGAGAGAGAAGAGAGATGGAGAGAGAGAGACGAGAGAGAGAGAGATGAGAGAGAGAGAGAGAGAGGAGAGAGAGAGAGATTCAGATTCAGATTCAATACTTTATTCACAATTGAAGTACAGTTGTGAAAGAGACTGTTTCATAAAAAAAACAGTCTCATCTCAGTATACATATGATGAGCTGGTAAGGGGGAGAGAGAGAGAGAGAGAGAGAGAGAGAGAGAGAGAGAGAGAGAGAGAGAGAGAGAGAGAGAGAGAGAGAGAGAGAGAGAGAGAGAGAGAGAGAGAGAGAGAGAGAGAGAGAGAGAGTATTCAGTATTACTTCCCGTCTTAATTATCTGTCTTTCTCTTGTCCTCTTGTACAATTTTGTTTTCTTCTTCTCTCCGTCTCACTTTAGGTCTCTCCGTTTCTCTTACATTACTGCCCACTCTCTTCATCCATCTCGCCTCCTCCTTCTCTCCAATATTCTTCCTTGCTACACCTTCCCAGTTTCCACCTTGTCCTTCCTCCTACTCTTCCTCCATCCTTCCCATCTATCCTTCCTCCATCCGTTTTTTCCTTACGTTCCCCCGTTTCTTCTTTTCTTGTGTAACCAAATGAGGAAAAAATGAAACTTGCACAAAACATTAAACTGCTATTAGAATATTGTTATTATTTTAATATATTCAGAGACTGGATTTTAAATAAATGTTATTCACAACTCTTATGTTCTTTTGTATTTTCAGTATTCTGCTGTATTTTTATAGGGGGTTAACTTGTTTAAAAATGCGAAGGTAGTTTTTATTTTAAATTTTTCCTTTATTTTTTTGTCAGGTGGATGCACTGGTCTGTCTGTGTGTGTTAGGGTTTTTTTTTTCTCTCCCTCCCCCCGCTTCCTCCTGTTCCTCCTTATACAAATATTGCCACGGAAATATTGATCAATCTCACTTTTTCATTCACTAACCAATTCCATTCAGCCATTAATCGACCTTTTATCTGTCCATCTATCTATGTATCTATTCATTTATCGCCCTCTCCATCTAGTCATCAGTCAGTCATATATCTATCAATCCGTGTGTCTATCTATCTATCCATCTATCTATCTATCTATCTATATATCTATCAATCCGTATGTCTATCTATCTATCCATCTATCTATCTATCTATCTATCTATCTATCTATCCATTTGTCTATCTATGTATTCATTGCCTTTCCTTCAATAGGCAGTTTTCAGGTTTTAGCTTACCAGAGGGATTTCAATTGACTTCACAGCGTAAGAGAGAGAGAGAGAGAGAGAGAGAGAGAGAGAGAGAGAGAGAGAGAGAGGAGAGAGAGAGAGAGAGAGAGAGAAAGAGAAAGAGAAGAGAGAGAGAGAGAGAGAGAGAGAGAGAGAGAGAGAGAGAGGTGATTAAGCAGTGACATATTAGATCAGAAATTAATACTATGAAGATAATAACAATGGTGATATAAATTATAATAATAGTGATAATATTAATACCCTTTGTTCTACTTGGACCACAGCTTCAGATGTATGGTTTCAACGCGGACTTGTACCAAAACATGAGTGAGGCGAGACTTGGATCCAACGGTATTGTGGGAGTCTCCATAATGATTCAGGTTAGTAATATTAGTAGTAGTAGTAGTAGTAGTAGTAGTAGTAGTTTTAGTAGTAGGTTGCAGCAGTTTTGGGGATAGCAGTAGTTGAATTAGTGGTGGTTGTGGTGGTGGTGGTGGGAGGTGGAGCATGAACAGAGATATATTGGGTTGTAAATAAACATTAGAAAAGGGAAAAAAGGATGAAGAGAGAGAGAGAGAGAGAGAGAGAGAGAGAGAGAGAGGAGAGAGAGAGAGAGAGAGAGAGAGAGGAGAGAAGAGAGAGACGAGAAGAGAGAGAGAGAGAGAGAGAGAGAGAGAGAGAGAGAGGAGAGAAGCACGACCATTTACTTTAACAAGCTATATTTACGATCAGATAAGAACGCAACATACATTTCGTAACTAATGATGGACGTCGAAATTTTCACAGAGAGAGAGAGAGAGAGAGAGAGAGAGAGAGAGAGAGAGAGAGAGAGAGAGAGAGAGAGAGAGAGAGAGAGAGAGAGAGAGAGAGAGAGAGAGAGAGAGAGAGAGAGAGAGAGAGGAGAGAGAGAGAAGAGAGAGAGAGAGAGAGAGAGAGAGAGAGAGAGAGAGAGAGAGAGAGAGAGAGAGAGAGAGAGAGAGAGAGAGAGAGAGAGAGAGAGATAGTTAATTACCGTTTTTGCTCCGCTGCTTCTACACACATAATGCACAGGAAAGAGGAGAACGAGAAGGAGGAGGACGGTAGGAAGAAGAGGAGGAGTAAATGGAAGGTGAGAGTAAAGGCAGATGGTGAAGAGGCAGGAAGAAAGACGAAGAACAAATAGATATAACTATGGGAAGGTGAATTAGGAGAGAAATATTATTGAAGAGGAGGAGTAGGAAGAAGAAGAAGAAGACGAAGAGGAAGAGGAGAAAGAGGAGGAATACATAGGTATTCATAGCAATAGCAGAAACAAGGAGACCTATTGGTCCATAACGAGGGTATCTGCTGAACTACATACTACTAAATATCAACTACATGTAAGAGGACAGTTGGGAAAGGACTCCAGGTCCCTAAATAAGATAGGAACATGGAAGTTTCGTAGCGAAAAATGATAGGATATGAAGTATGCTAACTACAACTACCACTAGCACTAATCGATCCAGGGGAATATAATATGAATTCGAAGGGCAATATCAAAACCCATTTACTTTACAGTACGCGTTAAGTCTGTTTCGTCTGAGGAGGAGGCACATAAGTACTTGATAGTGGAGGGAAGAAATAAGAAAAGTGTATGAAGACATAAGGGGAGACATGGGGCTAATGAAGAGAGAGAGAGAGAGAGAGAGAGAGAGAGAGAGAGAGAGAGAGAGAGAGAGAGAGAGGGAGAGAGGGGAGAGAGGGGAGAGAGAGAGAGAGAGAGAGAGAGAGAGAGAGAGAGAGAGAGAGAGAGATAGGATAATATACTTTGATCCTATCTAGACACTTTGCAAGAACCTTTGGGATAGTTTAGTTAGCAGGTGCTGCCTGGCAACGTTGCGCCGGCAGCACGCCACCTGGCAACCCCTAGTGGTGGCCACTGGGCAGACAGTCACACCCGCCTTGAGGCTTGTAGAGGTGTTCCCTATTTTCCTCTGTAATTTGTACTGCTACCAATACGGCAGATAATGATAAGGATTATGATATAATATATCTGGACTTTAGTAAGGCATTTGACAAAGTACCACACGAGCGACTCTTAAATAAGGTTAGGGCTCATGGTATAGATGGGAAGGTTCTTCATTGGATCAGAGCTTGGCTAAGTATAAGGCAACAAAGGGTTAAAAATTAATGGTTCCAAATCTGAATGGGGACTGGTGACAAGTGGAGTTCCACAAGGTCTGTTTGGGCCCATTACTATTTTTGATTTACATCAACGACTTGGATAGTGGGATTAGCAGTGATATCAGCAAGTTTGCTGATGATACTAAGTTAGGTAGGATTATTGGATCACAGTCTGACGTAAACATATTGCAGGGAGACTTAGATAAACTTAACGAGTGGGCAGTCAGATGGCAGATGGAATTTAATATTGATAAATGTAGCGTTATGAATGTTGGTAGAAAAAACCCTGGTAATAGATACACCATAAGCAATGTATCGCTGAAAAGATCAGAAGGTGAAAAAGATCTTGGAGTGAGGGTGAGCCCAGACCTCCGACCTAGGAAACAATGTATTGAGGCCAGAAAAAAAGAGCTAATAGAGTATTAGGATTCATTACCAGAAGTGTTAAAAGTAGAAGTGCGGAAGTTATTCTAAAGCTTTATCTGGCTCTAGTCAGGCCTCACCTAGACTATGCAGTTCAGTTTTGGTCTCCATATTACAGGATGGATATAGTGTTGTTAGAAAAAGTGCAGAGAAGGATGACCAAAATGATACAAGGGATGCGTAACTTTAGTTATGAGAGGAGATTGAAGTTATTAAAATTACACTTCACTCGAGAGACCAAGAGTAAGGGGCGATCTGATAGAAGTTTTTAAGTGGATAAAGGGATTTAATAAAGGAGAGGTAGGAAAAGTTCTTACCGCTTTTAACCAGGGTAGAACAAGAAGTAACGGATTCAAGCTGGAAAAGCGTAGATTTAGAAAGGAAATAGGGAAAAAATGGTTCACAAATAGGGTGGTGAATGAGTGGAATGGTCTCAGTAGACAGGTAGTTAGTGCGGAGTCATTAGGGAGCTTTAAAGGGGAGCTGGATAGGTTCATGGATGGGGATGAAAGGTGGATGTAGGTAGTGTTAGGTGACAGGAACTACCACGTGTAGGCCTCGCGGCCTCTTGTAGCTTCCTTATTTTCTTATGTTCTTATGTTACCACTAGAATAGAACCTACTTAAAGTAACTTGTGTTTCTGTGATCCCACTGGACTTAGACTGATCACATACACAACGAACATGGCGCAGTGAGTCACTAGTGAAATAATGAAGGACAATTTTTATGGGAAACAAAACGCCTACAGCCATTGTGGGTGTCTCAGCTTCGCGCCATGCCCCAACCGTAGCACTGGAATTTCTGCTTCCCTGTGGATTTACGGTGCTAGGAGCTACAGTGCTACTCGTGTGTTACGCTTTCGTGCAGTACAGAGTGGCTACGTTTTGGGTTGGCCATTCCCCCCCTGTCGGCCTCCCGGTCTTACGGAGCGCCGAGCGTCTGACCCTCTCCTCTCAGTAGCCACCGGCGCACTGTCTTGTGGGTGGCAAACGCACAGCGACGCGACTCTCCGCATCCCTACCTAGTCTGTGGCTACCCAGCTGACCGCCGCCACTCGCCACTGCCACCCGTATTTAACAACACTGACACACACGCACAAGTTCTGGACATTCGTGACTCGTGTCGCTGTATTTTTCATGTACATCTGATTCGAGCTGTTAAAGCGTTGGATTAGTACTTAGAAATTACTGTGTACACCCATTCACCATGACCGGAACGAGGAAGAAAACGAAGCAGACCCAAATGTCACCGCCACGTACCCCCGTGCCAGACCCGAGTGACGCGGTTTCACTTTCACTTTCACCCGTTGGTGCGGCTGCCTCTTCAACCCCGCCTGCCTCACGTCAGGAACGTTCCCCCACCGCCTCCACCATGGATCTTTCTGATCTCATGCAGTGGATGGAAGCGCAACGACGTGAAGGTGAGAGGAAGATAAACGGCGACGTGAGGAGGAGTCGACTCGTTTTCAGATGCTCATCACGACCCTGTTACCGCTTGCTGCCTCATCAATGTTGTCTTCCACACCGGTGACGCCGCCCACACAAGGAGCCACGGCCCCAACACAGAACAGCCGCGCTCCCACACCCACTCCACCCAAAGCTTCTGTTCAACCACCACCAGTACTCCACCCTGACGTCTCTTACCAGTCCTTCAGAGAATGGAG
Source organism: Chionoecetes opilio (assembly GCA_016584305.1). Taxonomy (NCBI): domain Eukaryota; kingdom Metazoa; phylum Arthropoda; class Malacostraca; order Decapoda; family Majidae; genus Chionoecetes; species Chionoecetes opilio. The sequence goes on along the minus strand of JACEEZ010009495.1, from coordinate 130,725 downwards.
GCGGAGATGGACAGATTACGCCACGATGGTGGATCTCCCGAGCTTGTCACAGGAGAAACAGCTCATACAGCTACGTATGTGCTTGTCCTTCGAAACGCAGCGAGTACTGGAGCACACTACAGGTGCCCCCAGACTCCACGTCTCCTGTAGAAGACGTACTTAATGTCCTGCAGGAGCACGTCAAGGACCAGAGGAACGAGGCACTTCGTAGGCAGGAACTCTTCAGCTCAAGACAGATGGAAGGCGAATAGTTCGCTGCCTTCTATGTTCGCCTGAAGCGGGCATCTGAAGAAGTTGACATCTGTAAGGGAGTGCTTAGGGAGTGCTTTCCTCGCACAAGGAGTGCGAGGAAACCCAGCTCAAGCAGGTGATCTTGATGGGCGTTCGAGACGAAGAACTTGTCCAACGCCTCATCTCCTTTGACGCCTCATGCACTCTGCAGGATGTAGTGACGGAATGTCGGGCCTATGAGGCCGCCCTAAACACTACGTCAGCCGTGCGAGCCGGCCCCCCTACTGCTGTGAGGTCCATGTCGCAGTACAAGAAGGTGAAAACGGCAGCTCATAAGGCGAAGACTGGTTCCCGTGCCGTTACACCTCCGCCCAGCACACCGTGCAGCAGCTGCGGAAGGCAGCACGCTCCGCACTCATGCCCAGCTGCCGAGTCAGTGTGCAGCTGCTGTAGACGTACGGGACATTGGACACACACTGTACGGTGCCCTGCTAAAAGCACCCAGTGCCGTTTGTGCGGCCGCATCGGTCACTATGACAAGTGTTGCTCCCCGATGAAACCCAAAGGTCAGCAACAACGACGCAAACAACGCCACGGCACCAGTGTTTTTCGTCCCTACTCCCTTGGCAGTCAGCCGCAAAACCCTCAACAGCTTCCGAGCCACGTCAGACGCGTGGGCTCGACTCCCCGGTCCAGTACCAAGCATCTTCAGCCCATCAGCGTCACCGTCACCCACGGCAATGTGTCAGCACGTCTGCAGATGCTCCCCGACACTGGCGCGGACGTTACCGTTATTGTCCTAGAACACTTACGCCACCTGGGTCTTTCTAAGCATGACCTCGAACCGCCGCCCAAGGCCAAGCGGTTCACAGCTGATGGTTCGGAGATGGCTCCCGCCATGGGTTCATTCCAGGCCACCATCATTATCAGCAACAGGTCGTGCTCGGCGTGGATTGACGTGCACGATGGCGTACCAACTCCTCTGATCTCGTGTGACCATCTGAAGTAGCTGTCAATCATCTCACAGGAGTTCCCTAAACCGATCCTTGAGGTGAGGCACGCCAACAGGATGCGCGACGCGAGCAGTGACGAGAGTGGCTACACGCTTGGTGCCACTCCTCAGACCGGCCCTGGCCCCGCCGCTCCACCCACCTTCACGCCATCATCGTTCCCTCTCACCGGCAATACATCCCCTTCAGAGGCTCGTGGATACTTCCTGAAGGAATTTAGCCAAGTCTTGGTGACGAAGGAGACGCTACGGGCCAGGCCACTCAAGCCGATGACAGGCTCACCCATTAGGATCCACTTGAAGGAAGACGCCATACTCTTAGCGATCCACACACCCCGTCTGATTCCCCTTGCTTACCACGAATCGGTGGAGCAAGAGTTGGAGTCTATGGTGGACCAGGGTATCATTATTCCTGCCGACGACGATCTATCCCCATGGTGCCATCCTCTAGTAGCCGTTGCTAAGCCCAATGGTGGTGTCCGGATCACCACCGACCTGTCTAAACTGAACAAACAGGCGTCACGCCCAGCGCATCCCTCACCCACGCCCTTCGCAGCGATTCGTAGCGTGGACCCGAAGGCATGCTTTTACTCTAAGGTAGACGCGCTGTGTGGCTACTGGCAAATTGAGCTCGCTGAGGAATATCAGCCACTGACGACATTCATCACGCCTTATGGCCGCTTCAGGTACCGCCGCGGCCCAATGGGTTTTGCGGCTACTGGAGACGCTTTCTGCCTCCGAGGTGACTTGGCACTCCAAGGTGTGATGAACTGTGTGAAGGTTGTCGACGACATCCTTCTATACGACGAAGACTACTCCGCACACTTACTCCGCGTCCACGAAGTATTGTCAAGATGCCGTAAGTATGGAATCACCCTCAACGCGGACAAGTTTGTTCTCGCCTATCCTGCAGTATCCTTCTGTGGATACAAGCTCTCCAGGGATGGCATAGCAGCCGATCCAGAAAAGATCCTTGCCATCAGGGACTTTCCCACTCCTGCCAACCTCCCTGACCTCTCCGCTCTTTCATAGGTTTGGTAAATCAGTTGGCGGAGTTTTCTCCGGATATCTCTGCAGCTGCACAGCCACTTCGCCCCCTGATGAGCCCCAAGAGGACCTTTCTTTGGACCCCCAACCATGAGGAGGCTTTCCGACGTGTGAAGGAAGCCCTGTCGAACCCACCGGTCCTCGCCACGTTTGATCCTGCCTTGCCCACTGTTTTGCAGACAGACGCCTCTCGCTTGTATGATCTTGGCTACGCCTTGCTGCAAGACAACGGCGGAGGAGTGTTCCGACTGGTTCAGTGTGGTTCCCGGTTCCTGACGGAGGCAGAAACACGCTACGCTACCATCGAGCTCGAGCTTCTGGCCGTAGCATGGGCGGCATCGAAGTGTAGATTCTACCTCATCGGCCTGCAGCATTTCGAGGTAGTCACCGACCATCGCCCGTCTGTGCCAATCCTCAACCACTACTCGCTGGATGCAGTTGAGAATTTTTGCCTTCAGCACTTAAAGGAGAAACTCTCAGCTTACCTTTTCACAGCAGTGTGGCGCGCGGGTAAGCACCTCTGCATTCCCGACACTTTATCCCGCGCACCCGTCGGCCACCGCGCCCCCGAGGATGAAATGTTGAGCACCGAGACTTGTGCTTCTATCAACACTGTCGTTACTCTGCAGGCCATTCAGTCCCTCGCCACTCAACACCATTCGGAATCTGCACCTACCGGTGACATGGCACTGGAGGCCCTACAAACTGAAGCTCGCAATGACCCTTCCTACGCCAAGCTGCTAGACTGTGTGAAAAACGGTTTTCCTCTGAACCGCTACAGTCTTCACAATACTCTGCTCCCTTTCTGGAAACTACGTGAGGACCTATACTTCGATGGGGATCTGGTTCTCTATGGAGCATGTTTTGTTATTCCAGCTGTTCTACGCCGCAACGACTTGGCCCACCTCCACGACAGCCATCGAGGAGTAGAGGCCACCAAAAGACGTGCGAGGCAAGCTGTATACTGACCCGGCATCAACTCTGACATCGCCAACACTGTCCAAGCATGTGGGCCATGTCAAGAAATGCGGCCAAGCCAGCAGCAGGAGCCCCTGTTGTCTGACGGCGACCCCACCAGACCTTTTGAGTCAATGTCAGCCGACTTCTTTACTGTTGCTGGGAAGTCATTCCTAGTTATAGCTGACCGTCTCTCTGGTTGGCTCGCTGTGGTGCCATGTGGCAGCGCCACAACGTCTGCCGCCACCATCCGCCAGTTTATGTACTACTTCCGTGACGTGGGCGTCCCTGTGCGTCTCAGGACCGACGGAGGACCCCAATTCACGAGCCGGGACCTCGCAGTGTTCCTCGACCGCTGGGGAGTCAGGCATATGGTGTCTTAACCGCATTACCCGCAGTCCAACGGCCACGCTGAGGCAGCAGTCAAGTCCGTCAAACACCTAATCCTGAAGGTGGCTCCATCAGGCAATATCGACTGCGAGGACTTTGACCGCGGACTGCTGGAGCTCCGCAATTTTCCGAACTACACCGGTCGCTCCCCAGCACAAATCTTGTATGGACGACCTCTCTGTTTTTGCGTCCCCGCCCACCCCGAGTCCTTCTTGATGGAGTGGTAGACCAAGACAGAGATATGTGACCGCCGAGCTGCCAACCGTGCTCAAGACGTCGTGACACGCTACAACGCGTACGCCCGTCTCCTTCCCAGGCTGAAGATCAACGAGCAAGTTCGTATGCAGGATCCGACATCGCTTCGCTGGGACAAAGTGGGCACCATCATAGGCACCGGCAGGTCACGGGACTATCAAGTTCGGTTACCCAGTGGTCGTTTATGGTGGCGCAACCGACGGTTCCTCCGTCCTTTGCAGTTCATCACTAACGACCCCCGACGTTAGATGAGTACCCTACTCCCACCAGCGACCCAGTCCCTCGCCGCTCATAACGGATAATGCAGCAGCAGGAGTCCGCTCAAGACCTTGCTATGACCGTGAAAGGGGGAGGGAGGTGTGGGATAGTTTAGTTAGCAGGTGCTGCCTGGCAACCTTGCGCCGGCAGCACGCCACCTGGCAGCCCCTAGTGGTGGCCACTGGGCAGACGGTCACACCCGCCTTGAGTCTTGTAAAGGCGTTCCCTATTGTCCTCTCTGTAATTTGTACTGCTACCACTAGAATTGAACCTACTTAAAGTAGCTTGTGTTTTTGTGTTCCCACTGGACTTAGACTGATCACATACACAACGAACAGTACCAACGACAAGGTTATTGACTATACAAAGCGCCACTACGCCAGGACGAACCTGGTGGGCTCGAACCGCGGACCAAATGCAGGGACGCTGCACGCGAGCCCACAGCTCTACCAACCCAGCCACACTGACGGGTAGAGAGAGAGAGAGAGAGAGAGAGAGAGAGAGAGAGAGAGAGAGAGAGAGAGAGAGAGAGAGAGAGAGCTAACTACACTTTCCAGAACCACTTTACCCTTAAAACTTATGATAATTACGTTCATAAAAGCAAACAGGTACTTGACAAAATTATCCACACTTTTCTCTCTTTTCTTTACATTTTTCTGTGTCGTGACAATTCTCGGCCGCGTGACGTTCAGATGACACTGTTGGCAGGACTAATCTTTATCCTCATGCATGCTCAAACACCCTCATGCACACGCGTACCTCATAGAATAATAGAGAGAGAAAAAAAACTAAAAATATTGGAGTATGAGAGTGCGTCATATGTATTGCAATTTGTTGCTGTGAATGAAATGGAGCTAAAAAAAATGGATAGAGAACTCATGTGTGGCTGTGCCGCAGGATTTTCATGGACATTTAAATACTAAATTTCATTTTTTTTCCCACTGTCCGCGTTCATCTGGCACACACACATATACGTACACAACCTACACATACGTACATACACACAGACACACACACACACACACACCACACACACACACACACACACACACACACACACCACACACCCACACACCCACACACACACACACACACACACACATATATATCTATAATAATATAAGCGAAAGTGTGTCTGTCTGTCTGTCTGTCTGTCTGTCTGTCTGTCTGTCTGTCTGTCTGTCTGTGTGTGTGTGTGTGTGTGTGTGTGTGTGTGTGTGTGTGTGGTATAGGTTCCGCCCCCCGTGGCGCAATCACCTCATATGGCACATTTTTGGAACCGGGTTGACCAGGGGAAGGTCATAAGCCCACTTATGAGATGATTCGATCACTTTTTTTTTTCTTTTTTTTAGCAGCCTATTAGCGATAATTGTGAAAAAAAAAGTGGGTTGCGAGAATTGAGGAAACCTTGATGTAGGGTGATGGGTAATGGGTGAGTGAATGGGTGGGGTGATGGGTAATGGGTGTGGGGTGATGGGTGAGTGAATGGGTGGGGGGTGATGGGTTGGGGGTGATGGGTGATGGGTGAGGGAATAGGTGGGGAGTGATGGGTAATGGTAAATATAAGCGAAAGTGTGT
>JACEEZ010009495.1:105000-115000 GCA_016584305.1 Chionoecetes opilio | reverse complement strand
TTTGACCTGTGATGGGCTGTGGTTCAGTAAGGGCCCTGTCAGTTAGTGACCACCATCGGGATTTATATACCAGGGGTCACTGCTGCAGGGGGCATTGAAGTGCACGGCGTCCTACTTGGAAAGTGCACTACCGCAGTGGATTGAACGGAGCTGGGGCCTGATTGACTGCTGCCTCCCAAGAAAGCGCCAGGCAAGGCTGCCGCACCACCCTTGAACTTCCACACTGAGCCTACACCAACACTACATTAGACCTCATAACACACACAGATAGCCCCGAGTTAACGGTTACCACTACTACTCTCGACCTGTGACGGGTTGTGGACCAGTAAGGGTCCTGACAGTTAGTGACCACCATCGGGATTTAAGGTACCAGGGGTCACTGCTGCAGGAGGCATTGAAGTGTACGGCGTCCTACATGGAAAGTACACAATCCGCAGTGGATTGAACGGAGCTGGGGCCTGATTGACTGCTGCCTCTCAAGAAAGCGCCAGGCAAGGCTGCCGCACCACCCTTGAACCTCCACACTGTGTTCACACCATTACAAAACACACATAACATGACCAATCTATCAAGCACTAAACCTACCCCCACAAAATAGTAGTAGTTAGCCATAGATTACAGCTTTCAACTTTCCTCACAAATTCCATGCAGTTTTTCTATATTGCATGGTATCACTTCTTTTCCGGCCAGCTTCGGCTGGAGGGATGGGTGGGTGGGGAGGAGCCTTCTACTTCCTATCCTTTCTCTCTTATTATCTAGTTAGTGTAGTGTAGTTAAAGCAAACAGTCTTGTAAGGACCTATCGGTCTGTTGCTGTTTGTGTTTCCTTTGTATTCCTTTGTATTCCTTTGTATACTCCTCCATTTACTTCGGGTCCTCCATATCAGTCTCTTCAAAAACACACACACACACACACACACACACACACACACACACACACACACACACACACACACACACACACACACACACACACACACACACACACACACACACACACACACACACACAACACACACACACACACACACACACACACACACACACACACACACACACACACACACACAGATTATGATAGCAACACTGACCCCTTACCAATACTTAATGACCCCATAACTGAGGAAGAGGTGAAGAGAAACATTAAGAAACTAAAGAACAATAAAGCCCCAGCAACTAACATGATATTAAATGCATATATTAAAAGTACTCAGCACATTCTGTTCCCTCTATAAGAGTCTATATGTCAGGCTATTTAATAAGATACTTGATAGCGGTATCATGCCATCTGAGTGGCTGGTTGGTATGGTAGTGCCACTCTATAAGAACAAAGGAGACATTCAAGACGCCAATAATTACCGGGGGATCACCCTGCTTAGCTACCTGGGCAAACTGTTCACCTCTATACTCAATGATAGACTAACTAAATATTCTGATACTAGCAATATTATTAATGAAACACAAACTGGTTTTAGGCATGAGTACTCTACCTTAGACCATATATTTTTGCTTAAATGCGTAATTGATTTGTTCAACTGTAAAAAAAAAAGCTTTTTATTTATTCGTGAACTACAAGAAAGCCTTTGAAATGGTGTGGCGTGAGAGTTTGTGGTACAAGCTAGTGAGGGAGAAAGTGAATGGGAAAATACTGAATGTAATCAGAAATATGTATAGTAACATCAGGTCTTGTGTAATGTTAAACCAAGAGATGTCTGATACATTTGTATGCAACATGGGAGTAAGGCAAGGGGAAAATGTGTAGCCCCTGCTTTTCGCTTTTTACATTAATGATATTGAAAGTAAATTACTTGAATGTAACTGCAATTTTCTAGATTTTGGTCATGATTTGATAAACTCCTATTTGAAACTTTTTGTTCTAATGTACGCAGATGATACAATTATATTGTGTGACAATGAAGAAGGAATGAAGCAGGCTCTGATAGCATTGTATACCTACTGTAATGAGTGGAAATTAAATATTAATTGTAAAAAACAAAAATAGTGGTGTTCAGTAGGGGAAAAACTCATCTAAGTAATTATAAATTTGAATTTGGTTATGAAAATGTTGAGGTGGTAGAAGATTAGAAGTATCTTGGTGTATTATTTAATTACAATGGCAGGTTCCGTAAAGGAGAGCTAGATTTGAAAGAACAAGCAACAAGAGCAATGTATTCACTAATAGGTAAATGTAGAAAGTTTGACTTACCAGTTGATATGCAATGCAATTGGAATTATTTAATACCATGGTGTTACCAGTACTGACCTATGCAGCTGAGATTTGGGGAGACTATAGGGTTAGAGAGATAGAGATATTACAGTTAAAATTCTGAAAACAGATGTTGTGTGTTCATATAAACGCTAGCAATGATATGGTATATGGTGAACTTGGAGTGTACCCACTGGAAATTCATATAAAGTGCAGAATGTTAGGTTACTGGTCTCGGCTAATTTCAGATAAAAACACTAAATTATGCTATATAATGTATCAATGTTTGTTGCATTTGGATATATTAGGGTTATACACTTCTCCATGGGTTGCCTGCATTAAGAATATCTGTAAAAAGTGTGGTATGTCAGGGATGTGGTTATCACAAAATGTGCCCAACACTACATGGTTTAAGAAAGCAGTTGAAGTGAGATTAAAAGATCAGTGGATTACTGCCTGGCATCATAGTTTATCAACAAAAACATTATGTAGTAATTCCAATATATTTAAGCTGATTTATGGTATGGAGGTGTACCTCGTCAAACTACCGAAAAGTATTCGCATCCAGGTAACTAGATTCAGAACAAGCTACAATATACTACCAATAAATGTTGGTAGATACACAGGTGTAAACAGAGAAGATCGTCTTTGTAGCAAGTGTATTGCTAATGTTGTAGGAGATGAATTTCATGTCCTTTTCGAATGTACTAACGAGGAAATTGTAAGGCTGCGGGATATGTATATCCAGAAACACTACACAATTAGGCCAACGCATTTTAAGTATGTTGCGTTAATGCAAAGTACCAGGGTGAATGTTTTGAAGAACCTGTCATTATTCATCAGATCAATTTTGAGCATGTATATTGTATAGATAAGCTAACAAGTATATCTATCTGGTTATTAGTTATCTTTATTTATATTTTTCTATATGTCACTTAGTTTTGGAAATTGACAATTGGATTTCTCCTAACTTTCAGTTTACGTAGTACTTATCTGTATGTACATGCATGTACACTTATCTTATTGGTATCGTTTAAAATGTCCTGCCAAATGTATTGTATCTTATAGGAGCTGTGCTCCATACTTTATTTATAAAGTTTCAGCAATAATAAATTATATTATATTCTATTCACACACACACACACACAAAACACACACACACACACACACCACCACCACACACACACACACACACACCACACACACACAAAAACCACACACACACACACACACACACACACACACACACACACACACACACACACACAACACACACACACACACACACACACACACACACACACACCACACCACACACACCACACACACACACACACACACACACACACACCACACACACACACACACACACACACACACACACACACACACACACACACACCCCACACACCAAAACACACACACACACACACACACACACACACACACACACCACACACACACACCCCACACACCACACACACACACACACACACCACACACACACACACACAAACACACACACACACACACACACACACACACACACACACACACACACACCACACACACACCACACACACACACACACACACCACACCACACACACACACACACACACACACACACACACACACACACACACACACACACACACAACACCACACACACACACACACACACAAAACCCCACACACACACCACACACACACACAACAACACACACACACACACCACACATTCAGTGAAGTATAAGCAAAGCAATCTTAAAACTCAAAAACTCCGAACTTATTACCAAGGAAAGGAGTCTTTTATGTACGTAGACTGCTTATTCCATTTTCTGCTTTCCCTTCCTTCCTCCTCCTCCTCCCTCCTCCTCCTCCTCCTCCTCCTCCTCCTCCTCCTCCCTCCTCCTCCTCCTCCTCCTCCTCCTCCTCCTGTTACTCCTATGTAATCCTCCTCCTCCTTCTCTGAAAGGGCAAAAAGTACACCTCCCAGCAACTAGAGAAAGAGAGAGACAGGAAGAAAAAACATATAAACTCATAACAGCGTGGAAGAAGTCGCCTCATCACAGACACAGGAAGATATTTGAGGAATATTTACAGGCAGATTATGAGTGTGTTACTGGCAGCGGCAGGAAATGAGGCAGCGTCCGTATTGCGAGCTTAGAGTTTTAATGCTTTTTCTTTCTCTATTTGGGGACATGAGTAGTGGAGGAGGAGGAGGAGGAGGAGGAGGAGGAGGAGGTGGTTCCTAAGGGCGTCGTCAGCGTGGAAGGAGGAAATATGCGATGAAATGAGAGAGAGAGAGAGAGAGCAGAGAGAGAGAAGAGAGAGAGAGAGAGGAGGGAGAGTCGAGAAGAGAGAGAGAAGAGGAGAGAGAGAGAGAGAGATGAGAGAGAGAGAGAGGAGAAGAGAGAGAGAGAGAGAGAGAGAGAGAGAGAGAGAGAGTAGAGTAGAGTTAGAGAAGAGAGGAGAGAAAAATACATCGGCTTCAGCAGCAAGATTATTCGGTATGGACATTTTTTTCCATAAAAGTTTGCGAATAAGAGCGAACTGAAGCGAATCATCCACCTGCAATCCCTAAATACGAACGTTCTGAAATCGAAACGACATGACAAATGGCTGTAAATCGAAACAAATGATTAAGAACTCTGCAACATTAATCGAAAATCATTCATCTATAACTATGAAACAAATGACTCAAAAATATAAAAATGTTTCCTTTATACAATTCACTGACCGTGGATTAATTACACAAACACCTGTCCAAGGGAGGTCCCTACCTGTACCTCCCCCCACCCGTCAGGGTGGCGCGGTTGGTAGAGTCGTGGACTCGCGTGTAGAATCCTTGCATTCGGGCAGTGGTTCGAGTCCACCAAGTTCGTCCTGGCGTGGTGGCGCTTTGCATAGTCAATAACCTTGTAGTTGGTACTTGCAAAGTGTCTAGATAGGATCAAAGTATCTTATGTACCTCCCCCCGCTCCCCCCCTTGTACCTGAACCCCCCCCCCCCACCCTGTACATGACCCACCCCCCCCCCCCCCCCCACCACACACTTAGGCACATTAGGGGTGCTGCAAACTGTATGGAATGGCTGAAGGGCGTGAGATGGAAGGATGTGATATATATGAGTGAGAGTGTGGCCCGACCTGTGATGCCGTGAATGTGTGTGTGTGTGTGTGTGTGTGTGTGTGTGTATGTGTGTGTGTGTGTGTGTGTGTGTGTGTTTCTCTCTCTCTCTCTCTCTCTTCTCCCTTTTCTCTCTCTCTCTCTCTCTCTCTCTCTCTCTCTCTCTCTCTCTCTCTCTCTCTCTCTCTCTCTCTCTCTCTCTCTCTCTCTCTCTCTCTCTCTCTCTCGTTCTCATTTTTCTCTTATTTTTAAACTTAATACAATGAAAAAAAAAGTGGAGTTGATGCGTTAAAGTCCCGGCTGGGACGCCAAGGACTATCTATAGCAGTATTTGATTTTATTCATAACAATAATTATACAAATAATATGGAAAAAGTATAGCAACTCTTGTATAAAGTAATAGAAATTATACTAAGAACTATACGCTAATACAAATAATATTTAGAAAGTATACTAATACATTGATACACATATATAAAAATAAATTATAATCTTATAATACAAATGTTTAGTAATTATTTTTATTGCATGTTTTTATTGCGTTAGTTCCGCTTGCAGCCAGGCATTTAAGCCCGATTTGAAGGCGTGCAGGGAAGGGGTGAGGTGCAGGTCGGTCTGGCGCACCTTGTCAAGGTGTTCCATAGTCGACCATAGAGCTGTAAGAAGGAGCGGAGGTAATGTTCCGTCCTCGCGAAGGGCACAGTCACCTGATGGTCGATGTTGTGGGCCGTACGGGTAGTATGGGAGGGCGGGGCCCGTGGATTGAGGCGCAGCTCTGCTAGTTGCAGGAGTTGCATCCTGTGAGCCTTGTACATGACGCACATGCCTGCCACATCACGCCGCTGCTGGAGAGGTTGAAGGATCCGTGCAGCAGCCTCAGGTGATTTCAGCTGGGCCAGCCGCTGGGCTCTGGCTTGAACCCGTGTTGGTCTTAGAGGCACATATGTTTGTCCCTATATTTATATTTCATGCATGCACCTTTTTCTGCTAATAATATCCATGTTTAAAGATTATTGCTATGACGTGTCACACCCATGCCGCCCATGCCATGTCATCTGCCACAGCTACCTGCCACAGCTACTAGGGGGCAGCACGTCACGGAGACGGCCACACCTTAATACCAAGACAGCGGGCACCACCGGACGGGCACACCCTGCCTCGTCCTGCCTATGCTGACGCCAAGACGCCAGAGCAAGTCATAGACCGTTCTTGTGAGGACGTATTGTGGAAGTGACTCATAGACATTGAGGTTATAATCCCTGTTGTGCATTAATAAGAATCAGGACACCCGGTCAAGGAGGCCGAGGTATGACGGAGGGCAGGAGAACCATGCAAAGGGCGAGTATTCTATCAGCGAGCGGACTTGTGACTTGTAGAGTGTGCCGATTCCCTGAGCGTCCAGAAGGTGCGCGACGCGTCGGATGCAGCTCAGTTTCCAAGCAGCATCCTTTACGACCTTCCTGACGTGGCTGGTGTATGTGAGGCCAGAGTCGAACTCAACCCCTAGAATGTTGACTTGACTCCTGGAGGTGTATTTTTCTGCTTTCTAGGAGAATTGCGTGCTGGTCCCAGTTGACTGCATCTTGCCTGCGGGAAATGAGGACGGCTTGGGTCTTGTCTGGTGCAAAGGTGACTTGCCATCTCTTGCCCCAGGAGGCGATGCTCTGCAGTGCCTGGTTAATGCGAATGACTGTGTTGTGGCGGTCACTCCTCTCACAGGTGAATGTGAGAGTACAGTCGTCTGCGTACGCTCTTGCCTCAGGAATCGGCTGCAGTATGTCGTTGAAGTTAACGTTCGTGGAGGTAGTCTTGGAGGAGGTGTAACAGGTCACCGCAGATCCCCAGGCTTCTCAGCTTGGTAGTGATGCTCTGATGCCACACCCTATCAAAGGCACCAGCGATGTCAAGGGCGACGACGAAGGTGTCTTTGCCCCGATCTATGGAGTGGTTTCAGGCTGCTGAGTGCAGGAGAAGAAGGTCTGCTGCGGATCTTCCATGTCGGAGGCCGAATTGCCGTGAACTTAGCAAGCGGTGAGCGTAAAAAAATGTAGTGATTTTGGAGGCAATGATGGACTCAAGAACTTTCCCAATAACGGAGAGGAGGGTAATGGGACGGTAGTTTTGAGGATGGCCTCTGCTCTTCTTTTTGTGGATAGCACAGACTCTCGCAACTTTCCACTCAGAAGGCCACTGCTGAGATGAAAGGCACTTCCGGAAGATGGTAGCAAGAGGCACAGCAAGTTGTGAGGCACATCTTTTAAGCAGATGAGGGCTGATGCTATCTGGTCACAGCGCTTTCCTGAGATCAATTTGTTGAAATTGTTGCAATACCTCCTCCGCGGTAATGGTGATGTTCCCTAGGGCGGCCTTAGTTAGAACCGGAACTGTAGGAGGTTCACGTTCTGGGTCAGGAACTGTCATCTTGGAGGAGAAGTGGGCAGCCAACACCTGAGCTTTACCCCGGTGAATTATGACAACACAGCCATCAGGTGCTGTCAGCGGTAGGATGTTGTCGTCACGAGAGAAGCCTTGTTGTTGTTTGATGCTGCTCCACCAATCCCTAGTGCCCACTGACTGGCCTGTTAGCTTTCGCTTGAGGTGATCCCTCCAGTTGTTGATCGCCTCTTTCTGAACTCTTTTCATATTTCCCAAGGCCAGTTTGTGCAGGTGTTTATGTTTTCATTGTGGGGTGGGACTTATATCGCAGCCATGTCTTGCTCTTCTTGTCTGCTGCTTTCCTGAATTGAAAGCCAAACCAGGCCTGGTCTCCCCGTTTAAACTTGTATGTCTGGCAAGGCACAAATCTTCTTTGGCAGGACATCAGGATTTCTGTGAAGTTCTTTACTTTTGTGTCAACGTCACCTGTGAGCACGTCAGACCATACAATGTTGTCAAGTGCTGCCTTCATTGCATCCCAGTTACCCTTGTCCCATAGCCAGTTGGTGCCAGTCACTGCCTCATCTCGGTCGATGGCCAGCTTGATCTTGTTGAGATCAGCCAGGTGGTCGGAGGAACCCACTGTTGCTAGCGGGCGACAAGTCACTATACTGCAGGGCAAATCGGTGATTACAGAGTCAAGTGAAGACCCTGAGTTGTGGTCGGGGAAGTCGACGTGATTGGTGAGTCCAAACACAGTCAACAGCTCGTCAAACTGCCTCTGGACAAGGTACTGTAGAGGTATAGAAAATGTAGTCCCCATATTTAAGAAGGGAGACACAGGACTAAAGTCAAATTATCGACCCGTAAGTCTAACGTCAGTGGCACGTAAGTTATTGGAATCTATTATTGCAAAAAACATTAGAGAGCACTTAGATAAACATAGTTTGATCAATGATTCACAACATGGATTCACCAAGGGTAGGTCATGTCTCACCAATTTATTGAGTTTTTATACGAAAGTTTATGAGACGGCAGATAATGATAAGGATTATGATATAATATACTTGGACTTTAGTAAGGCATTTGACAAAGTACCACACGAGCGACTCTTAAATAAGGTTAAGGATCATGGAATAGATGGGAAGGTTCTTCGTTGTAATAGTAAATTAAAGTAATAGGCAACAAAGGGTTACAATTAATGGTTCTAAATCTGAATGGGGACAGGTGACAAGTGGTGTTCCGCAGGGGTCTGTTTTGTGTCCATTACTATTTTTGATTTATATCAACGACTTGGAGAGTAGGATTAACAGTGATATCAGTACGTTTGCTGATGATACTAAGGTATGTAGGATTATTGGATCACAGTCTGATGTAAACATATTGCAGGGACACTTAGATAAACTTAATGAGTGGGCAGTCAGATGGCAGATGGAATTTAATATTGATAAGTGCAGCGTTATGAATGTTGGTAGAAAGAACCCTGGTAATAGATACACCATTCACAATGAATCGCTGAAAAGATCAGAAGGTGAAAATGATCTTGGAGTGAGGGTGAGCCCAGACCTCCGACCTAGGAAACAATGTATTGAAGCTAGAAATAGAGCTAATGGAGTGTTAGGATTCATTACCAGAAGCGTTAAAAATAGAAATGCGGATGTTATTCTAAAGCTTTATCTGGCTCTAGTCAGATCTCACCTACACTATGCGGTTCAGTTTGGTCTCCATATTACAGGATGGATAGAGCCTTGTTAGAATCAGTGCAGAGAAGGATGCCCAAAATGATTCAAGGGATGCGTAACTTTAGTTATGAGTAGAAATTGAAGTTATTAAAGTTACACTCACTCGTGAGACGCAGAGTAAGGGGCGATCTGATGAACGTTTTTAAGTGGACAAAGGGATTTAATAAAGGAGAGGTAGGAAAAGTGTTTACGGTTTTTAACCAGGTTAGAACAAGAAGTAATGGATTCAAGCTGGAAAGGCGTAGATTTAGAAAGGAAATAGGGAAAAACTGGTTCACAAATAGGGTGGTGAACGATTGGAATGGACTCAGTAGACAGGTAGTTAGTGCGTGGTCATTGGGGAGCTTTAAGGAGGGGCTGGACAGGTTCATGGATGGGGATGGAAGGTGGATGTAGGTAGTGTTAGGTGACAGGAACTACCACGTGTAGGCCTCGGGGCCTCTTGTAGCGTCCTTATTTTCTTATGTTCTTATGTTCTTATATTCTTATGTACTGGTTAAGATCACCAACAATGATGAGATCCTTACAGGAGTGCTGGAGGAGCAGG
>JACEEZ010009495.1:90000-92500 GCA_016584305.1 Chionoecetes opilio | reverse complement strand
TGTTCGTATGCTGAGAACATAACCAGTGCCTTGTTAGTTTGTGGAATGTGGAAGTGAGGTGTCTCGGTGATAATCAATAACTGTGTTTTGTAGCCTGTAAGAAATAAACTAGCATTTTTGTATGTTATGTTTGTTTACCTGCAAAACAGGAGATTCTAACTATAACTACAATGTGTATGTGTTGAGCGAATTTTTGGTACGGCAAGCCCAGAGAGTCTGAGAGGTGGGCAGTTTTAATTGAAAAGTCACTACAGCACATTACATATGCATGGATGGTTGACTGGCTGATTGGATGTATGTATGGATGACTGACTAAATGACTGACTGACTGACTGGATGTATGTATGGATGGCTGACTCAATCAATCAATCATTGGGGGCATACGCCGGGGGGCGCGTCGCCTCGCTCACCCTACGACGCCACTCCCGGGGGTCACCACGCGCGAGCTCCCATGCAGGCTCCTTTCCCATCCCAAGCAGCTCTCGACAAGAAACATCAACTTGCCCCAGCCACGAGCCTTGTGGGCGCCCCCTTGGCCTCCTCCACGCCAGTGTGTCTCTTACAGATACAACCCGATGGGAAGGATCGGTTTCAGGGTAGCGTGCCACATGCCCATATAGCCGAAGTTGGCGCTGACGGACTATGCAGGTAATAGGCCTCGATTCAGTCTCACGGTGCAATCGCTGATTTGAAACGTAATCATCCCAGCGATACCCCATGATTCTGCGAAGACACTTATTACCAAAGGCATTGTTGATTCGTCTCTTCAAGTCACTATTTAGTGTCCCTGTCTCACAACCATAGAGTAAGACAGGGATCACAAGCGATTTGAAGATCCGGATCTTTGTCCTCCTGCACAGGTACCGACAACGCCAAATACTCCCGCTGAGCGAGTCCATAACACCGTGGGCTATGCCAATCCGCCGTAAGACTTCTTGACGTGACCCGCCGTCATTATGGACTGCGCTACCAAGGTATGTAAAACTTTCCAAGATCTCAATGTCCTCGCCACACGCATGAACAGACTGTACTGCTTCATCTAGTAAGTCTCCAAACACCTGGACCTTGTCTTGAGCCAGGAGACCTCAAGTCCCAAAGGCTTTGCCTCCTCGTGCAGCGCCTCGAGAGCCATCACCAGGACCCCAGCGACTCAGCAGAGATTACTGCATCATCGGCAAAAACAAGATCAGTGATCTTGGTGTTGCCGACGGATGCTCCACAATCACTTTGATCTACAACCTTGTCCAATACCCAGTCCATACAAGCGTTGAAAAGTGATGGGGCAAGGACGCACCCTTGCCTCACTCCTGTATTCACAGGAAAGAAGCTGGATACACCTGCCCCACACTTCACAGCACTCTCAGTCCCAGAATACAGACCAGTTATCAAACCAATAGTCCTTGCAGGAATCCCTCGAGGTCGCAAAAGATCCCAGAGTGACTCACGATGCACTGAGTCAAACGCCTTCTTGAGATCAACATAGGCTGCAAGCATTCTCTGTCGAAACTCACGTCGGCGTTCCACCAAGACACGAAGCGCTAGGATACGGTCCGTTGTTGACTTACCAGGCGTGAACCCAGACTGCTGAGGTCTCTGATGCTTCACCAGATGACTGCGAATCCGTGTCAGCAATAGATGGACAAGCACCTTGCCTGGTACGCTGAGCAGCGTAATACCGCGGTAATTGTTGCAGTCCTGACGGTCCCCTTTCCCTTTCCAGATAGGGACGACCACCCCCCTTTCCAGTCAGGAGGAATGGTACCTGATTGCCACACGGCAGTCAGGACAGCATGCAACCCGCGGATCACGGCCTCACCCCCAGCTTTGAAGAGCTTGGCACTGATATTACAAACACCAGCTGCCTTGCCACCCCTCAACTTTGCTACAGCCTCTCTGACTTCGTCAAGAGAGGGCACGGTTTCGTCAATGGGAGGATTGGCATCCACTGCCTGTAACCCAGTGGTGTGAAGCTGCTCAGTTGGAGGGTCCACCGTGAACAACTGCCCAAAGTACTCAGCCCAACGAGCCATCTGCCCATCCATGTCCGACACGAGGCGCCCATCTGCTGTTCGAATAGCACTCGCCCAAGAAGGAGACTTGGAACGGAGCTTCTTCCGGGCTCGGTAGGCGGGTCGGAGGTCATTAGCGTTCAAATGACCCTCGACATCCTCAGCGAAACTCCTGACATACCTCTCTCTCCTTGTCTCTCCCCAGGAGGGTTCTAGTCCGGCGTGACAGAGCCCTGTGCTGGTCCTGGTTCCCAGCCAGCCTGGTTGGATTGACTGGTTGACAGGATATATGTGTGGATGGTTGACTGACTGACAGGATGTAGGCATGGATGGTTGACTGGCTAACTGGATGTATGTATGGATGGCTGACTGGGTGAATGGATGGATGCATGGATGGCTGACTAGCTGACTGGACGTATGTGTGGATGGCTGACTGGCTGACTGGATGTATGTATGGATGGACTACTGGCTGACTAAATGTATGTATGGGT
>JACEEZ010009495.1:47500-85000 GCA_016584305.1 Chionoecetes opilio | reverse complement strand
TTATATGAACTTTTTTAACACATTGATAGTATATGGTGAAAAACTGTTATTGACAAAATGAAAGCATCTTGAACATTTGATGGACTGCTAAGTTTTTGCAGATTTGATGAAATGATAGGATCAGTTTTTGACGTTTTGATGCGCCCCCATAAAATGCAGTGTGTATGGAACAATGCGTTGTGGAAAACTCTGAAAAAAGCAGTCACGTGAAACAAAATGTGCAGTGCTGAATATAAGAGTTATATCATCAAAGAAAACAAAGAAGTGAATCCGATAACATGTTGATTATCTAGCGAGAATAAAGCTGCAATGGAGGTCCTGCATGTGTCCCGCCGCCATGATGCCAAATACGTGGTTGAAGATAAGAACAAATCCCTCGATCTCCGTTACCTGGCACTCGAGGAGAAAACGGCGTCTGGTAATCCGCGACCAACTCCACGTGGAAAACAGGATAACACAGAAAAGACTATTGCGTTGACACGTTATGGACGCTGCCGCTGCCATTGTCGCCGCCCTAGCTGCTGCTGCTGCTGTTATCTGCTGCTGCTGTTAATGCTGCACGTCAGGTCTGCTCCAGCGCGAGTTGTGTACATAGTAGGTAGAGTAGCTCGAGGAAAGAACGGACAAAAAAGGGTAAATAAAAAGGCTTGAAAGTGCGAGCAAAAAGTGAAGGATCAGAGGGTGGGTGGAGCAGCCAATCCAAGCTTCAGTGAGCAGGCAAGAGTGTTGTTCATGTTTACCCGCGTCGATAACTAGGTGTAAACAGGCCCGGAGGAGGCTTGCAACGCCGCCACTGCTCCGAGCACAGAGATCGTGAGGCACTGGAGGCGGTGAAGCGTCGAACCCACCACTGGTAAAAACTGATGTGTTTGCCTGTGTGTGTGTGTGGTTGTGTGTGTGTGTGTGTTTCGAAGCTTCGTTCCAGCTCCACCATGAGTCCCAAGGTGTTTCTTGTCCATAAATGTTGTTGTATCGAGAACACTGACTGACAATAACATGCAGTCTGACGCAGATTGTGCTGCTGCCGCCTTGTGGAACAGTGGACCAGCAAGGGGCTCGAAGCACTCGATCCACCCGGCTTGGACAACTTCCCCTCTGGTGTCTTCCCCCCCTCGGCTCCTCCCAGTGGAGGGCGGGAAGGGGGGTTGTTGCTCTGCTGCTAGAAATAGTTCACGGTACGAGGCACGTGTGTGTTCTGGTGTGGTTCATGCATGGCTGCGTTCATATGAAGTAATATCATATATTTTTCCCTCTTCGCTGAAAAAGAGTGGCGTGGGCTGCTGCGAGGCGAGACTCTGAACCACCGAAGCCTGAACCCCGACCCTCGACACCACTGAGCGATCTTCAAACTTATCGCCATTAAGAGGAACTATAAAATACACTTAAAACTTATAAAAAAAAAAAGAATGAGTTACTGAGTGTTGGCTGAGTGTGTATTAAATTCCCTCCTAGAGAATTACATGCTGTGGAATTCTTATGAAAAGTCATGGTTGTAACGTAGCGCCGTTTTAGCGTTGAGGTGACCCACTCTCTACACAGAGGAGTGAGGAAGGAAGACCTGCAGCGGCGAGGCGCGCGGAGGCAGAGACACGGAACCTTGACTCACCTGGTGCTCCGTAACCCATAACAACCCATACCACGTCATGGAAAACCCCAGAAACTATATAAATAAAGGAAAGTATAGTATCAGCCTGATGATACATAGCAACAACAAAAATCTTTACTCTCAAAACACTATACGCTCAGTAATCCCAGCGGCACCTGATAACGCCTAAAAACAAATCAATGGATTATACCTGAGATTTGTGAGCCACGGTTCTCTCTGGTTCAAGTGGCCAGCGGCAGGCGAGAGCGAGGCCACCGAGATGAGACCATCTCTCATCTCGGTGGCCTCGGCGAGAGGAGCTACACACTACCTGCCCTTTGCTTTCAACAGCCGCCGGATCACCGCGTCACGGCGTCTGTGGACCTCCCAGCTTGCTGGCATCGGATCGTGTGGTGGTTTACTTTTCATTACTGTCTCGCATGTCTGTGATATGTTCTGTTCTTCTCTCTGGTTCATTTGTCCCGCGTACACCATCGCGCTCTCTCTCTCTCTCTCTCTCTCTCTCTCTCTCTCTCTCTTCTCTCTCTGTTCTTCTCTCCTCTCCTCTCTCTCTCTCTCTCTCTCTCTCTCGCTCGCTCGCTCTTTCTCTCTCTTTTCTCTCTCTCTCTCTCTCTCTCTCTCTCTCTCTCTCTCTCTCATCTCTCCTTCTCTCTCTCTCTCTCTCTAACTCTCGTCTCTCTTCCTCTCTCCTCTCTCTCTCTTCTCTCTCTCCTCATTGCCAAAGCTAATCTGCATGAGTAAAGAAACTGGCGTGTCACTAATGTTCAGATAATATAATTCTCTACGTATGATCAGCGAGCAAGGAAAAAGCCAAAATCAAGCTAAAAGCAATCCATACATACTGAAGTTATGAAAAGCGATTCATAAGAGTTTAAAGTTACACAAGAGGAAGATTAAAGGAAAAGGTAAATTGTAGACTGCATTTTTTTCTGTTCTTTCCTTTCCTTTGGACAAAACTTTTGAACTCTCACCAAATCCCGCGGAGGAAAGTAACATCTGAGATCTGCGAACATACTTCCGAAAAACGTTGAAGGAGTTCCCTCACATTTGCTACACACTCTATGTATATATTCAATGCGAAATGTCTTGTCCTTGTCTTTATGCTTTGTTGAGAAAAAATCTAGCGGCCACACGACGCCTCAACTTATATTTGAGGAGGCGGAGGAGGAAGAGAGAGAGAGAAAGGTGGAGGTGGAGAAGATTGTGGCGAAAGAAGGGAGTAGGAGGTACAAGGAGAGAGAGGAATGATGAATAAAAACAGCCCAACAAATATGAGGAGGAAAAGAGAGATGAAGAAGAAGGAGAAGAAATAGAATGATTGAGATCTATCAGGAATACAATAAAAGAACGCAAGAACTGAGGAATAAGAACTATATTAGCGATCGCCATCGTGCACCGCTCAATAAGCTCGCCCGGAGGAATGGAACTTCTTTTTATGGATTCAATCGAAGTGGCGATCTCCCTTGAGGAGCGTCGAGGCGCCCCCATCAAATATTTCTGAAAGGCATCGAGTATCCCGCCCGACGCACGAGGCTCGCTCTCGACGGCCCGTGTTCGATCTGCCACTCGACACAAAGAGCTCGACGCCCTGAGAGTCCCGATGGATGGCTCGTGTATTATGGAGACACACAGAGAGAGAGAGAGAGAGAGAGAGAGAGAGAGAGAGAAAGAGAGAGAGAGAGAGAGAGAGAGAGAGAGAGAGAGAGAGAGAGAGAGAGAGAGAGAGAGAGAGAGAGAGAGAGAGAGAGAGAGAGAGAGAGAGAGAGATGAGAGAGAGAGAGAGAGAGGAGAGAGAGAGAGAGAGAGAGAGAGAGAGAGAGAGAGAGAGGAGAGAGAGAGAGGAGAGAGAGAGAGAGATGTTATGGTGGCTTATAGTTTGTTGTCCTCGTGTCACCGTGGTGGGATTGGTTGTAGGTAGCGTGGCGGTATAGGCCTGAGCGGTGGAAGGCACGTGTTGCGTGGTGCGATGAATCACGCCCTTATGGACGTGCTTGGTCGTGTAACATTGCGTGTGTGTGTTCGGGAAGAAAAATACACTTGT
Organism: Chionoecetes opilio; assembly: GCA_016584305.1. Lineage (NCBI taxonomy): Eukaryota > Metazoa > Arthropoda > Malacostraca > Decapoda > Majidae > Chionoecetes > Chionoecetes opilio. Next base: position 81,353 of record JACEEZ010009495.1, on the reverse strand, counting down.
GTTGTATCTTTATGTGTAATTAATGATGAGTGATTGGTACAAAATCAGCTGCCGCCAAGACGTTAAGCACTGAGACCACGTCTGACCCCGGCGGCAACACTGAGAGAACTACTTGACCTGGCGGCTGACCCACGCTCACCTTGACCGCAAGTGAGCGCCGCTAGAGGTCACTACTATGCTACAAACATAGAAGCGGCAAACTTAAAGTATAAATAGCTGCCTATTACAATGCTCAGTCACCTACCGGCCGTGCCCTCACGGACCATTGATAAGGCAAGGCGCCGATTACACAAAGAATAAATGATCTAAATTGCAAAATATTGAGAAGATGCATATACAAGATAAGTCATGCAACAATAGTAATTGAATCTTAAGTTACACAACGCAAGTCAAAAAGAACAACATAAGGCATAAACAGGACAAACTAAAGAGCATGACAATGCAATATGAATACTAACAAAACACATATATAAAATGGTAAAATAAAATAACTTAAATCTAACACACAAATAAGAGAGAGAGAAAAAAAAAAATTTGTAATAGTGGCGTGGCATGAAGTAGCGATGCCGGAGCTGTGTGAGCCTTGCGCACTCAAAACAAGTACAAAAACTAATGATAGTTAATATTAACACAGGAGACGGTGTATGCGACTGATAGGGCAAAATAAAGGTTGAGAACCTAGTGACGGTTAGCCGATCGAAGTCTTTGCCGATAGTCCAGAGTTTGCGGAGATTCAGTGCCAGAGTCATTGCGATCAAGCTGGGACTCGTCATCGGTCACGGCATCAGGACGAGGCGCTTTAGTTGTTCTGAGGCTATCAACATGAACAACTTGAGTGGTGTTTTGAAGAGGATCTAAGATTCTGAATTTGCGACCATGAAGTTTATCAACCACTAGATAAGGACCAATAAATTTAGCAGCGAGCTTCGGGTGGCGTTCAGGGGCAGTTCGTATGACTGTGTCACCAACGTCAATGGTGACAGGCTGAGCACGCTTGTGTTGTTGGTAGATGACCTCCGCTCTCGAGACTTGCACAGTTTGTCACGTACCGCGGCGTGAATTTTACTATAGACGTGTAACTGAGTCTTAGCATAATCATCCACCGAGTACAAGGGTGCGGGGCGCTGAGCGAGTAAGTCGTAGGGAAGACGTTTTTCGTGCCCGTAGACAATGTAGTGTGATGTCTTTCCAGTAGCGCTGTTTGTGGCACCATTAATGGAAGCTGCTACTTGAGGCAACCAATCTTCCCAAGCCTCATGAATAGAGCCAACGACCTGTCGCAGAATCTGGATAATTTTCCTGTTGACACTCAACCAAACCATTTGAGGCTGCATGGTAAATGACCGTGAAAGTTTGAGTAATGTCATACTGGCGACAAATCGCTTCCAGGACTCCATTCTTGAATTCTGTTCTATTATCAGACCCAATCACTCGCGGTGTTGTGTAGGGGCAGAAAACATGCGTCACTAAACATGAACAACTGCATCCGGAGACTTATTAGGTAGTGGCGCCAAGACGACAAAGCGACTGAAGCGATCAATGAAACAAAAACATTCCTAGAGCCTTGATGGCTACGAGGAAGCTGCAGAAGATCTATCGCAATGGTATCCCATGGGCCATCAGGGTTGGGTACTCCAGGATAGGGGCTGGTTTATTAACAGCACCTTTGTGTTGTGCGCAGGAAAGGCACTGTGCGAAGTGACGTTCAACGTCGACTCGCATAGTTTGCCAGTAGTATTTATGTCGGGCAGCAGCGAGACATCTATCGCGACCAGGGTGGCTAGCATGAGTAACGTCATGGAGCAAGTGAAGCACAACGTCCTTATAAACATCAGGAATGACTAACTGGTGAACACGTCTCTGCGCAATCACAGTGTCACGACGTAAAACACCATCATCAGACAATGATAATTCAGACAAAGGCAGGGGCATGCGTGGAAGAGTGGAATCATCGCCGGATTCGAGGGCATAGATGACTTTAGACCACTGGTCGTCTTTACGTTGTTTATCACGTAACTGATCAAGGGACAGATTAGGAAGTACGGCAACAGGAGCTACAGGTATATTACGCGACAATGAATCAGCAACAACATTAAGGCGTCCTGGCAAGTACTTGAATGTCGGCAAAAACTTTAGGATTGTCAAATACTAGCGAGCTAAGCGCCCATTGAGGTTTTTACCCTTGAATAAGTCAGTCACAGGAGCGTGATCGGTGAAAACTTGAATAGGGTAGCCAAAGATAATGTCCCTGAAATGCTTGAGAGCCCAGACCACGGCAAGGGCTTCGAGATGAGTGACTGAGTAGCGAGATTCAGTATCCTTCAAGACGTGACTGGCAAACGCAATGACATGATTCTTACCTCTGTCATCTGACTGCATAAGAACAGCACTAAGGCCTAGAGCAGATGCGTCCGTGCAGAGAACGAGTGGCTCAGAAAAGTCTGGAAAGTTACGAACAGGAGCATTGCATAAGGCATGCTTTAAGGCATTGAAACTCTGTTCTTGCGCTGGGCTCCATTGAAAAGGAGCATCCTTCTTCAAGAGTCTGTTGAAAGGGGACGCTACTGACGAAAAACCTTTTATGAAGGAGCGATAGTAGCCCGCAAGACCAAGAAAAGAGCGTACATTTTCCGTAGACTTTGGCGTATGGAATGTTTTTACCCCTCTAACTTTAGTGTCCACCGTGTGAATACCATCCCGATCCAAGACATGACCAAAGAACTGGATTCGAGATCTCAGAAATTCACACTTTGCAAGTTTTACTTTGAGACCTGTCTCATGCAGTTTTCCGAACACTGCTTTGAGTTGAGAGAAATGAGTCACCATATCTTTGCTAACGATAATTATATCGTCCAAATAAGCGAAAACACTTTTACCTAGCATGCCCGAAAACAAGAAATTGATCATCCCTTGAAAGGTAGGAGTTGCATTTTTCAATCCAAAGGGCATACGTAACCATTCGTAATGCCCGGACGGGGTAGAGAATGCAGTGACCTCACGAGAGCGCTCGTCAAGAGGCTTTTGCCAATAGCCTGAAACTAGGTCGAGGCTAGAGAAAATAGTGTTATTACGTCGAATGATTTGTAAAAGGTCACTTGAGAGAGGCAGAGGATAATGATCCGAAACCGTTACATCATTGACCCGACGAAAGTCAATGACTGGTCGCCATGACGCGTCTTTGTTTGGGACGAGGAACAAAGGCGAGTTCTAAGGAGACTGGGATTCCTGAATAACACCTTGCTCGCACATGTCGTGTATCATGCCATCAACTATAGCTCTTTGGCTTGAGGCAACCTGTAGGAAGGTGTATACACAGGATTTGTATCAGGCTGTAAGTGTATGACGTGAGACGCATGATCTGTAACTCCTAAACGCTCATTAGGCAGCGCTATAACATGGCGAAATTGTGCAAGAGTTTGAAAGAGTTCGTCTTTGTCGTCAGGATAGTCAGTAACACGTACAAAAGGCTTAAGACGCTCAACAATGTCAGCCTGTGAAGCCTGAGAAGACTCATCCTGCAAGGCCGAAATAGAAGCCACAGGAAGTAGTGGTGGGCTGTCCTAAACAGGATTATCGTAAACCTGAAAATTGCTCATGTAAGTAATATTGCTAACTGTAATTAATGCACCCGTGTTATTGAGAACAAGGGCATCTGTGATATGACCAGGGTGCACGGAACATAGAGTAGACTCGAGGCCAAGGCGATTGATGCGCATAGTTTCACTGAGGCACAAAACATCGCTGCCTATAGGAGCCTCAGAGACACGAATAGGCAAGCGAGCAGCTGTACGGGAAGGAATGATTTGGTCACCCACCAAAATAGCGGAAACGTCAGGCCATTGCTGAGAAACACGGCGCGATTCATCGTTGCGCTGAGGGGAACATTGTGAGGAGGAGCGCTCCGTATTTAGATTGGTTGCTGGCATGAAAGGAGGAAGCGGAGCACGAAGCAAAGGTGCCGCTTCAGTCATGGCAGGAAGAAAACGTCCATTGAACCAAAGAGCGCTTTGACTTGGATGTATATCAATACCATGCTGCGTAAGCGAGCCAAGACCAAGCAAACCATGGCAAGGTAACGCAAAACCACGCGCTACATAGCAATGGGCATGGAAAGAAGATGACTGAGCAAGACGAAGTGGGAGTGATTCAACCCCTAAAATCGTCAGAGCAGAACCTTCAACGCCGGAAAGATGAAAATGCGAAGGTTGGAGGTGAAAACCATCATCAGGATAACTAGTTTGTAATTCCAAAAACGCAGCTTCAGATAAAACATTAACGTAAGAACCTGTGTCCACTCCCAAAGAGAGACGGGACTTACCAATGTGCACTTGCATGGTCAAGAGAGGGTACTGAGAGCAGCGGCGACGACAGAACTGACCACAGACTGTGAACATGGCAAAGAGAATGACGGAGAATCAGCCGTGGGGGGTCGCCGCTGCAGGTGAGCATTAGCTAATCCGGTCCGGCAGGCCTGCGGCGCGAAACTTCCCCCGACTGAGGAAGTGAAGAGTGCACCTGTGAAGCACGTCTGTCACGCATATTGAGAAGCGTGAAGCAGTCATCTGAACCTAGGCCACCAAAACCGTGAACGTGACAGAACAGAAGAGTCTGAGAACCACCACGTTTATTAAAGGAGCGAGAAGGCTGCGACCTCGGGGAGGGAAGCAATGGAGGAGGACGCGTAGCGGAGTCTGAGTAAGAGCGAGCTGAAGCGTTGTCGCGAGAATGAGAGGAAGGGGGAGGGAACGAGCCCTGTGGAGCAGGAGTCTCGCGAGCAACTTGTCGCCTACGCCGGAAACAACGCTGTGAAGTATGGCCTGTCCTCGAGTAAAATGAACACAGCAAGAGAGGAGAAGCAGAAGAACCAACAGCATTAAACATAACAGGCGCGATCGGGGTGTTATGAGGCGACGGCGCCGGAGGGACACGAACAGAACTTTCTGCAATACGCTTTTCAAAAGTTGGAGCGAAATCTAGCAGTCTATCTTTAGCAGTAAAATCAATGGAGGAGGCAACGCGGCGACGTTCAGGAGTTAAATGAGCAACAAACATGGCATATTCAAGCATTACGTGAAGGTCCTTGCAGGATATGGCGTCGTCTTTGAACCAATCAGCTTACGCAGTGATGATACAGCGTCATCAGCGATTTGCGCAGCAAGAGCTTGGCCATCAAAATGATCAGCCGTGCCAAGACGATTAGTGAGAGAGTCAGTCATGCGAAATACCCATTGTAAACCACCACGATGCTGACCTGAACCAAAAGCCTGAAGAAAATTGTCCTTGAACTCATGATAAGTGTTATTTAGAAGGCCAGGCTGAAACGCACTTGCCAACATCATCCTTGCCGCTCGTGAATCTGGTACAAGTTGGCTACGCACACAGGCAATTTTGTCGAGCTCCAACACCAAGCTTGAATTACGCATTAAGTCCTCGTATAATCCAAGAAAATTGAGCGCCGAATAGGAAGGATCCTCCCCAGAAAAACGTTTGACAAGGGGGTCCTGGTGTAGAATTTTAATGGTTGGAGTAAGTGACGGTGCATCCACCGGCGGGGCATGCAACTCAGGATCATTAGGAGCCATAGTGAAAGGGAGTTCCTGAACTGAACCGAAAGGAACAACAGTGCGTGATCGCAACACTCTGACGAAATCAGCGTCCTCGTGAATCATAGGTAAAAACCAGAAACGCTGTATATACACAGAGAGAAAAGCAAATCAGGCACAACAGTAGCCAGGGAAACTATGGTATGATGAGTGGCAGCCCGTGAGGGAGAAGGAAAACGGGAACGCACAAGGAAAATGGGAAGATTAACTGAAAGAAGACTACTGTGCGGAAGGATTAAGGCTCACAACCAACACAGGGCAAGGCCTAATGTGAGGGTCATGGAGAAAGAAAGAAAACACAGCAGAAACAAAAAATAAATACGGAAATAAAAACTGCAAGTGAGCCGAAAGACCCTACAAAAAAAAAAAAAAAAATATATATATATATATATATATATATAACTAAATGGAAATAAATATAACTATACCTATAGTCATAGACCACTGTATACCTGGACTGCTCACGCGACAATGTTTTGAATTGCGGGGCTGCATAGGGGCCTGCGGGGCGCCCGACAAAGAGATATAGTGGTCTATGGACTATCATATAGACTGGTTTATCAGTATATATGATATAATGTAATCTTCGTAAATGTTTGTTCTATAATATTATCAAATAAAAAACAGTAAAACACGCTAAAGAAATGCCATTACGAGACTATGAAGAAATATGCATGAACTTAATATTCACTAACTCTTTGCCATTTAAAACTTTGCAAGTCAACTTTTATAATGAAGAGTATCAATAGAAGCGCAATTTTATTAGCTTTCCATTGCTATATTTCGTTATCTGATAAATTAATTAGAACCATGCATAAATTAGCGTTAACTAAATAAATAAAATCATCAATCGGGTAATTTTCCCTATTGATGTTGTTATTTATTTAGTCAACGCTAATTTATACACGGTACTAATTCAAGTATCAGAAAACGAGATATATAAGTAAATAAATAACATCATCAATCGGGATAATTACCCGATTGATGATTGTATTAATTTATTTAACGCTAATTTATGCATGGTTCTAAATAATTTATCAGATAACGAAATATAGCAATGGAGAGCTAATAAAATTGCACTTCTATTGATACTCTTCATTATAAAAGTTGACTCGCAAAGTTTTAAATGGCAAAGAGTTAAGTGAATATTAAGTTCATGCATATTTCTTCATAGTCTCGTAATGGCATTTCTTTAGCGTGTTTTACTGTTTTTTATTTGATAATATTATAGAACAAACATTTACGAAGATTACAGTATAGCATATATACTGATAAATCAGTCTATATGATAGTCCATAGACCACTATATATCTTTGTCGGGCGCCCCGCAGGCCCCTATTGCTTGAGAGACACTTGCCTATTACAGAGAGAGAGAGAGAGAGAGAGAGAGAGAGAGAGAGAGAGAGAGAGAGAGAGAGAGAGAGAGAGAGAGAGGAGAGAGAGAGAGAGAGAGAGAGAGAGAGAGAGAGAGAGAGAGAGAGAGAGAGAGAGAGAGAGAGAGGAGAGAGAGAGAGAGAGAGAGAGAGAGAGAGAGAGAAGAGAGAGAGAGAGAGAGAGAGAGAGAGAAGAGAGAGAGGAGAGAGAGAGAGAGAGAGAGAGAGAGGAGAGAGAGAGAGAGAGAGAGAGAGAGAGAGAGAGAGAGAGAGAGAGAGAGAGAGAGAGAGAGAGAGAGAGAGAGAGAGAGAGAGAGAGAGAGAGAGAGAGAGAGAGAGAGAGAGAGAGAGGAGAGAGAGAGAGAGAGAGAGAGAGAGAGAGAGAGAGAGAGAGAGAGAGAGAGAGAGAGAGAGAGAGCAATCCAGACCCGAAAAGCCACAATAAAGAAGACCTGTACTGTACTCGTGTTTCAAGATTTCGAAAAATGTCTGAATTGAGCGAGAATTGAAACTTGCATGTGCGGCGGCAGAAGAACGCTTTTTTTTGGGGGGGGGGGAATATATTTATATTCATTTCACAGGATTTTTGTTCTGGAATTTGAATCATAATCAGTAAGGGAATGTTGCTTTAGATTTAAATTTGTATTGAAATANCATGAAATTTTTGGGCTCCATTGAAAAGGAGCATCCTTCTTCAAGAGTCTGTTTAAAGGGAACGCTACCGACGAAAAACCTTTTATGAAGGAGCGATAGTAACCCGCAAGACCAAGAAAAGAGCGTACATTTTCCGTAGACTTTGGCGTAGGGAAATTTTTACCACTCTAACTTTAGTGTCCACCGTGTGAATACCATCCCTCTCCAAGACATGACCAAGGAACTGGATTCGAGATTTCAGAAATTCACACTTGCAAGTTTACTTTGAGACCTGCCTCTGCAGTTTGCCGACACTGCTTTGAGTTGAGAGAATTGAGTCGCCATATCTTTGCTAACGTTAATTATATCGTCCAAATAAGCGAAAACACTTTTACCTAGCATGCCCGAAAACAAGGAATTGGTCATCCTTTGAAAGGTAGGAGGTGCATTTTTCAATCCAAAGCGCATACGTAACCATTCGTAATGCCCGGACGGGGTAGATAACGCAGTGACCTCACGAGAGCGCTCGTCAAGAGGCACTTGTCAATAGCCTGAAACTAGGTCGAGGCTAGAGAAAATAGTGTTATTACGTCAAATGCTTTGTAAAAGGTCACTTAAGAGGGGCAGAGGATAATGATCCGAAACCGTTACATCATTGACCCGACGAAAGTCAATGACTGGTCGCCATGACGCGTCTTTCTTTGGGACGAGGAACAAAGGCGAGTTCCAAGGAGACTGGGATTCCTGAATAACACCTTGCTCGCACATGTCGTGTATCATGCCATCAACTATAGCTTTTGGCTATGAGGCAACCTGTAGGAAGGTGTATACACAGGATTTGTATCAGGCTGTAAGTGTATCACGTCAGACGCATGATATGTAGCTCCTAAACGCTCATCAGGCAACCTTGCGAAATCGGGCAAGAGTTTGAAGGAGTTCATCTTTGCCTTCAGGATAATCAGTAACACGTACAAAAGGCTTAAGACGCTCAACAACGTCAGCCTGTGAAGCCTGAGAAGACTCATCCTGCAAGGCCGAAATAGAAGTCACAGGAAGTAGTGGTGGGCTGTCCTGAACAGGATTATCGTCAACCTGAAAATTGCTCATGAAAGTACCATTTTTAACTGTGATTGATGCACCCGTGTTATTGAGATCAAGGACTTCTGTGACATGACCAGGGCGCACGGTACATAGAGTAGACTCGAGGCCAAGGCGATTGAAGCGCATAGTTTCACTAAGGCACAAAACATCGCTGCCTATAGGAGCCTCAGGGACACGAACAGGCGAGCAGCTGTACGGGAAGGAATGATTTGGTCACCCACTAAAATAGCTGAAACATAAGGCCATTGCTGAGAAACACGGCGCGATTCATCGTTGCGCTGAGGCAAACATTGTGAGGAGGAGCGCTCCGTTTTTAGATTGGTCGCTGGCATGCAAAGAGGAGGCGGAGCACGAAGCAAAGGTGCCGCTTCAGTCATGGCAGGAAGAAAACATCCATTGAACGAAAGAGCGCTTTGACCTGGATGTATTTCAATACCATGCTGCCTAAGCGAGTCAAGACCAAGCAAACCAATGCAAGGTAACGCAAAACCACGCACTACATAGAAATCGGCATGGAAATAAGATGACTCAGCAAGACGAACTGGAAGTGATACAACCCCTCAAATCGTCAGAGCAGAACCTTCAACGCCGGAAAGATGAAAATGCAAAGGTTGGAGGTCAAAACCATCATCAGGAAAACTAGTTTGTAATTCCAAAAATGCAGCTTCAGATAATACATTAACGTAAGAACATGTGTCCACTCCCAAAGACAGACGTGACTTACCAATGTGCACTTGCATCGTCAAGAGAGGGTGCTGAGAGCAGGCGGCGACGACAGATCTGACCACAGACTGTGAACATGGCAAAGAGAAGGACGGAGAATCAGCCGTGGGGGGTCGCCGCTGCAGGTGAGCATTAGCTAATCCAGTCCGCCAGGCCTGCGGCGTGAAACTTCCCCCGACTAAGGAATTGAAGAGTGCACCTGTGAAGCACGTCTGTCACGCATATTGAGAAGCGTGAAGCAGTAATCTGAACCCTGGCCACCAAAACCGTGAACGTGACAGAACAGAGGAGTCTGAGAACCACCACATTTATTAAAGGAGCGAGAAGGCTGCGACCTCGGGGAGGGAAGCAATGGATGAGGACGCGTAGCGGCGTCTGAGTAAGAGCGAGCTGAAGCGTTGTCGCGAGAATGAAAGGAAGGGGGAGGGAACGAGCCCTGTGGGGCAGGAGTCTCGCGAGCAACTTGTCGTCTACGCCGGAAACAACGCTGTGAGGTATGGCATGTCCTCGAGCAAAATGAACACAGCAAGGGAGGAGAAGCAGAAGAACCATCAGCATTAAACATAACCGGCGCGATCGGGGTGTTATGAGGCGACGGTGCCGGAGGGACACGAAGAGAACTTTCTGCAATACGCTTTTCAATAGTTGAAGCGAAATCTAGCAGTCTGTGTTTGGCAGTAAAATCAATGGAGGAGGCAACGCGGCGACGTTCAGGAGTTAAATGAGCAACAAACATGGCATATTCTAGCATTACGCGAAGGTCCTTGCAAGATATGGCGTCGTCTTTGAACCAATCAGCCTTACGCAGTGATGATACAGCGTCATCAGTGATTTGCGCAGCAAGAGCTTGGCCATCAAAATGATCAGCCGTGCCAAGACGATTAGTGAGAGAGTCTTTCATGCAAAATACTCATTGTAAACAACCACGATGCTGACCTGAACCAAAAGCCTGAAGAAGATTGTCCTTGAACTCATGATAACTGTTATTTAGAAGGCCAGGCTGAAACGCACTTGCCAACATCATCCTTGCCGCTCGGGAATCTGGTACAAGTTGGCTACGCACAAAGGCAATTTTGTCGAGATCCCCCAACTTAAATTAGCATTAGGCCCTAGCAAATTCAAGAAAATTGAACCCCGAATAGGAAGGATCCCCTCAAAAAAAGTTTGAAAAAGGGGGGCCGGGTTTTAGAATTTAAGGGTTTGGGAGTAAGTACGGTGCACCACTGGCGGGGCTGAAATCAGGACATTAGGACCATAGGAATGGGGTTCCTGAATAAACCGAAAGGAACAACAGTGCGTGATCGCAACACTCGACAAAATCAGGGCCCTCTTTAAACCCATATAGCCCAGTTGCCAGGTTGAGAACCTTTGTTTTTGCGAAAAGTGTATATTTTTTTTAGGGTTTCATACTCAAAATGGGTCTTAGAAAAGTTTTAGCTCGGTTCCCGGGAGGAAAACCCGGGGGAACCCCGCTATTTAACAAAAATCTAAGAGGGCCTGGGTCCCCCCTTTAGGCCCAAATGAAAAGTATATAAAGGTTTTTTTCGAATTTGGCAGCGTTTTTGCTTTGTAAAATTTTTTTAAGCGGGGTTTGCCGCTTCAGCATTTTTTTTTGAGACTTTTTGCTATGCAAAAAGGGACTTTTTTATATATGAAAAACATTTTAGCCCCGCTAAAGTAACGCTTCATTTGCCCCCTATCATAAATTTCTTGACGTTTTTTTCAAATGGCTTCTCCTTGAAAACCAAGTGGGCGAAGCCCGAATAGACAACCTGGATCCAATTTGGCCCGCCTTTTTGGCGGGGGCGAGATTTTGCTGAGAGTGATTCCCTACTTTATGGGAAAACGTGATAAAGGGGGGGATTCCTTCTCCAAGAATCAGCGCATCCGGGAGGGTGTTGACAAGGGGGGGTACCTTTGAGAATGCAAAGGGATCTGACCCCCATGTGCTTCCCCGGGGAAAAAACAACGCCCTTTTGCTACTCCAGGGGTTGTTTTTGACACCCGTGACCAAAAAGAAGAAATTTTTTGGAAAGGTTAGTGAATGGTGAGAGCAGAAAACAAAAGCAAAAGGAAATTTCTTGGAAAAAAAATTAGACAGGGGTTTGACATAAGGCCCCCCTCACACGATTTTCCTCTGCAAGGCCCAGGAATCCCACTGCTAAACCCCCAGTGTGCCACGCGGAGCACACGTGCATGTGACGCCCCCTGGCCACAAAGTCCCTACTTTAGCCCCGGAGTGGCTGTAACCAAGGATCAAATTTGGGGGAAAGAGGCAATGATATGACAGGGGTAGACAAAAAGGCCCATGCAAGTGAAAGTAGCAAAGAGAAAGCTTTGGAAGAGGGGCTAAGCTGAAGAGCAGAGCAGAAAGAAAAAAGGCAATCTTGACTGCAGGAGCAGATGTCCTGGGCCAGGCTGAAGATACCGGGGACTTGGGGATGGGACGAGGAGTCGTTCACCCTCCCACTGGGGAAAGAGGCAGGAAAACAAGGCTCCCATACTGGAGCCGACGCTCGGGAAGGGGGGGTCCCTGGCACCCCCTTTTGATGCAGTACTTGGACGGCCCCTGCAAAAAGAAAAACCCTGCCAGCCGGGAAACCGGCGCTGGCAAGCATCCGGTTCGACGTTCCGCCCATGCTGCTGCTGCCTTTGGGTCCGGTTCCTCCAGGACCTTATCGTGACGGCCACCCCTTTTCCAACATGTCGTACCTTCTGCGATCCTAACAAGCTGAGGAGGGGCCCGGCGGATGCCATGGCACGGCCAGGGGCCCTTACCAGGGGAAGCACCAGGGTACCCAAAAAAATTGGATTGGGTTACGATGGAGGAAAAACAAGACCGGGCGATGGGGCCCCACAGCTATGGGAAACTGACCCAAGGGTTATCAGGAGGAGCATGGCATGACAGAGGAGCCCTCGGAAGGTACCTTTGGTATTTGTACCGAGGACCCGGTGCCACCTGAGAAGCCTCGTTCAAGGTGGCTTGGCTCTCTATATCTGCTGGTGACATACGACCCCCGCTCATGATCGTACTGCAGTGATCAACAGGGCCAACCGGGGGGGAAAGGGGGGTACCACGCCCATTTGGAGAAGATGCTGGGACGCAAGCTCTTTTGGGTATATGGGGTTGCCACAAACGATTGCCCCTGCCCACCCCATCACCCCATCGACGGGCCTACCTTATCTGCACTGGCTTACGGGTCCATGTGCAGTTGTTCCAGCGTGGGAAAAGCAGTACAATGAGAGTTCAAGGAGTGCAGGGGGTGAATATCTCACGGAATACCGGAGTATTCCTGGTCAACATGTCCACTGACCCAGGTTCCTTTCCCGTGGTCCAGCGTGAACGGGGCGTTCTCCCTCCCAGTGCAGGAGATCAAATGTGGGAAGGTGTCCCACTCCAGATGTCACACAGCCCGTCGCTCGTGTAAGTGGCCGAAAGCTGGATACTGGGCAAGAAAATGAACACCCTGGAAATCCCAGTAAATATGCCTGCAGGTGTACTTCAAACTCACACGACATCAAGGTTCACCACAGACTAGAGGCGGCCCCCAAACACATCCCCACCAGCTCAAGTGATGATATCGCAGCCCCAAAAAGGTCAAACTGCTGTGACCCTTTACGTGGGAAGGAGCAGGTTCGCAAATCAGAAATTTCCCCTCTCGTGAGGCGAGTCAGAGTGAGGCACCGCAGGTTCGCCGTGACCCAGATTTTTAAGCTGAGGGCTGGCGAGGAGTATGGGGACACCAGTGTAAGACCTCGCTTCACATCCAAGCTGAACTTGTAAGCCACCAGCTTGCAGACACTGATCAGCTGGCAGCCTGGCCAGGTGCACGAGCCGGCATTCACCTGTTCACTGGCCGGGGATCAGATCCAGGAGATCCTGGTCAAGCCGTACGAGGTTCAGGAGTTCTCTATCCACACTCAGAGCACCGAAAGAGTCGTGAAGCAGGTGACAGAGGCTGCGGCAGCAGTGGTGGGGCAGCAGGCCAGAGACGGGTTCATCCGGGCTCGGGCCCACCACCGGGAGACCATGCCCTGCTTCAGGTCTAAGAAGGACATGATGGACACGTTCTAGGTCAACGTAGAGGCTGTGACACTGTGATGTAGTGCCTGATGAACCAACTGATCAGAAAGAGCTTACCACGCTAGTCATTTGGAACTCATATTGGTGCATGATGCAATAAACAGGACCAACCGGACACTGCGTACTCATTTAAGCATTATTCGATAAGGGTGCAATGTAAAAGTGCGATTTTGCATAGTAAGAATTGCTGAAATGCAAAAATGGAAGCAGATAAAATCGTCTTAGAATTCCATTTGACATAGGAAATTGGCATGCCAAAGTTGAGAAAAAGAATTTTTGTTATACGGCGTACCCTAATGGACGCCGCAGACGGAAGTGGCAAATAACTTTTCAGCCAATCAACCTTCAATTACGTGTGATACATTTTTTCCGTATAACTTGGATGTGAGGAACCGATTTATGAGGTCAGTTGCGTGCTTTGGGGTCAAATTCAGAGTCAAAGGTCAAGTTAAAGGTCAATTTTGTACATTTGGGAGGTTCCAACTTTTTTATCCCTGCATAAACTGCACAGTGCACACCACTCATACTTGATTCGTTGATTTTAATCTCACCTCTTCTTCTTTTCATAGAGAGGTATGATGGCTGACTCAAGGTGTCTTCTCTCGGTGTGTCATGGAGGTGGACAAGAAACAAAATTCACTGAGAACGGGATCAGGAAGCTCATCTTAAATGCCAAATCTCGTGGGGATGGAGACCTGCAGGCTACGCTACAGAACATTATTGATGATGGTGGAGATGCGGCAAGCATAATCTGTCATAAAGGTTGCTACTGTACTTATACATCGAAAGAGAAAATTGAGAGAGTGAGAAAGTCACAGAAAAGAAAGACTGAAGATGAGGGTGTAAGGACAAGTACAAGGTCTCATACTAAGGTAGCTGATAAAGGTGTGTTTGAGTACAGCCGTGATTGTATGTTCTGTAGCGAGGAATGTTTACCCATGATGATAGACACCCAGAAAGATGGGACCGCGTTCTTAAGTGTATGACCAAAGAACGTTTTGACACAAAACGTAACCCACTCCCAACTATGAAAGATATGCTCCTTGATGTTGCTGATCAGCGTAATGATGATGTGGCTAGAAGGCTCAAGTTGCACCTTGCTTTTGTTCTGATCTACCTTCTGCTGAGTGCAAGTACCACGTCTGCTGCTATAACAGTTTTACGAAAGTTCCCACATATGCTGATTTGCCACCTGGTGCTGCAGATGAAGATGCTCTGAGGGAAATCATTCAGTACATGAGCCGAGATAGGTCCAGATAATGGAATAGTGTTGAACTGCATTCCCTGTACTCGGATCTAGGTGGCAATCTCGCTCGACGTGACATGTTTAGCAAGGTGACTGACTACATGAGTAAGGATGCTATAGTTGTTCGAGTAGATGTTTGTGCTACCATGGTTGGTTACCGTGACTCCGTTGCTAAAACTCTCAAGATAGTTAAGGATGACGATACGGATGAGAGGAGCATTGCTTCCGTGGTGAGGCAGATCAAGCATGAGAAGATGCGTCGGTCATAGTTAAGTCCATCAAGACGAGATTGTTCTCTCTCGCTGGCAAGAAGGTCTCATACTTTCGATAAGTATCACAACGTTTCTGCGAAAGACCTTGAGCGTATGCGACGTGCTGGCCTTGGTTCCATCAATTACGACCTGACCATCAACACACCGCTGCCCAGTCGAGATGCCATCATGAGGAATAAGCACAACAAGTTGCAGCTGTCGAAAATTCTTAGTACCTACAGCTTCGGCGAAGGAGTCACCGTGGAGAGCCCCAGCGATGGTGTGTGTGGAAATTATCCACCATACACCCTCTCATAATTGGTAGAGTGGTGGTTTGTTTCCCCCCCCCCCCCTAATGAGGGAGTTATTGTCCGCTCGTCATAGGGGTGTATAGGAATGTATATATATAATTATAATGGTAATGGGTAATATTAAGGTAATTTAAGTAAATTATTAGTACTGGGATAGGATAAATTAATATTTTCAGTGCTATTAACCATTTGCACATTATATAATTAGCACCTTGATTTGAAGCGCGGTCATTGGCTATCATCATTAGGTTCTAGGCCACAGTGGATAATTACGTGGCTAAGGATTGGTAGCCGGGCTCGCCGCCGCTCACCAGGGTAGTACACTCTAGACCTGTCCAGGAGTAACATCTAATATACGTGCTTGTCTATAAGTACAAGTACAAGTTCACTCCACACCTCTATCGAGTAAACTTCTTATTAAATATACGTGTTTGTCTATAAGTACAAGTACAAGTATAGTACACTCCAGCCATCCGTAAGAGTAACATCTAATATACTATTAGTTCACTCCACACCTCTATCGAGTTAGCGTCTTATTAAATATACGTGCTTGCTATAAGTACAAGTACAAGTACAATTCCAGACCCTATCGGTTAACATCTCGTCTCTGATTAATGAAGAATATTGTACATACGTTAATTTGTACATATAGTGTTAAACCATTAGGACTTGTCTTAGCGACACAGATAATATATCGCCGCGTCGATTAAGCCTGAATAGCTTCCTGGACGTATCAGTGATTATAAACACCGCGCCGTGATGAACCACTTGACGCCCAGCACATCGCCTCCAGCCTCCCGCTTCAGTCCTTCACGGGTGGGCTAGATCACGCGCAGACCACCTTGGATCACACATCATGCAGTATTAATACAAGCCTACAACGAGTCAACCCACTATCCACCGATAAGTATCCTAGCTAGTTGATTAGCTAGGGTATTGTGTCGGGAAGAGATAGAACATGGGTTTTGATTAGGTAAGACCTCACATTAAATATATGTATGTTTTATAAATCACCAAATTTATTGGTGCCCCGTGAGTGAGGAATATTGATGTTCATGTGACTCGAAGTGGTCATTAATTGTGAGGTGTAATTATGAGTCTACCACAATTGCTGGTTATGAGGCTGGAGGCGGGGTGTTGCGCAGCGTCAGGAATGACTCAGCTGCTCAACTACCACCTGCCAGGTAGTAGATAGCATCAGAGGTTGCGTAGTACTAGTTAGTTGTAGTAGTTAGGTGGTGGGTGAAATTATATACGCCTTGCTCCGCGTCTTGTTAGGCCGAGTAGGCACTACCGCCACTTAGATAATAATTACTTATCAACTAAAAATTATTTTTAGTGACGTAATCTTGCATTCAACATTATATTTGACAGTTATTAACTAAATCATGGCGAAATTAGCTAAGCATTCATTATCAGCTAAATTAGCAAAGCTCATACGCATATATAATAAATGTGAGGACGCAATTAAGGCAATACCTATTGATTATATTAATCTAAAGACAGGTCTACCATTGTTAAATGAGCAATGGAATAAATATGAGAAGGTTTACTTCCAATATGAAGTTCAATTAAGACAAGCTGGGGATAAAGAAATGATTCACCATTGCGTGACCAATCATAAACACGAATGTCAAAGATATATCGATAAAGTAATTGAATATGAGGGATTACTGGAGTGAGCTCATATTACATCAACATCTAAAGTTTATTTAACCAAAAGTTTGCAAGGTATTAAGCAGGAACCCCCCCACAGGAAGATCACGATTATTACATCTATAGGTAATCAGCTATATCAATCAGCCTTAGAGTTTAAAGATCCCTCGTTAGTGGGTAGTTATCCTGCGCCTGCTACGCAAATCAAACAGCCTGTAAATAAGATTCAAACTTCTCAGCCTGCCAGTAAACCACTTAGACCTACTCAAATAATAGATACAATCCCTATATCCAGGGCTACTTCTAGTGAAGTACGAAGAATAAATTGTGTCTTATGTGAGGGGGAACATGCACCCTCCACATGTAATATCTATTCAGATTGTTACACGAGAGTTGAAAGGTTAATGCGCCTTGGTAACTGCCTAACCTGTCTCCGTGGCAAACATGCTTCAAATGCATGCCCTATAAGCTTAAGAAACTTGAAGGAAATGTAAACAATCTATTCATAACATCGCTCTTTGTCCTAACAGTGATAATAACTCAGACCCTACAGTAGTTAAAATGGCAGTCACAACTAAAAGTAGTTCAGCAGCTGTTCCAACTGCCGAGTTGAAGGTGTGCCATAATGGTAATTCAGTCATAGTAAAGACAATGTTTGACAGTGGTGCACAAAGATCCTTCATAAGCAGGGAGATAGTTGAATTATTACAACTACCCATAATTAATAAAGTGAATTTAGCCATATCAGGTTTTCTCGCCAATAATGAGGCTCAAACCTTTGACATAGTTCAACCCCTAGTCCAATTAGGAAGTTATAAATGTAGGGTAGCTGCTGTAGTAATTAATAATATTGGTATCAGTTTAACTGTTAATGGACTAAAGGACACAGCTGAAATGCTGAGGGATAATGGTGTCAAACTAGTTAGTAATACCTTCAAAGACGTTGATGGTCCTTTCCAATTAATAATGGGCGCTGATTATTTCGGGCGTTACCTAAGGAAGGTCATCAAAATACATAACGTCTCAATGTTCACCAGCGCTGGTGGTAAGGTAATAATGAGACCTATCCCACATACTCATCAAGCCGAACAACAGGAGAGTATTCCTAATCATGCACAACCCCTATTAAATACCAGAATTGGAACCACTTTCTTGCCCACACCAATAAGTGAGGTATTAGAGGAAAGTGATATTCCAGTTCATAATGAATATATCGCCACTAATGGAAATCCTAATAATAATGAGTCGCGAGGAGATAATAACCTCAAATTGAACACAGGATTATGGTTTAAAGGCCCTACCTGGCTGAAAGAGTGTAATAATATGCCTATACAGGTTTCCACTCAGCCAGACATATCTGTAGATATTATAAGGGACCCTGAATTAATCCCAGATCCTGTGATAGACATAGAAAGGTTTTCCTTATTAAGCAAACTAATTAAGACTACTAATTTAGTCTTCAAATCCAATAAAAGGGATAGCTCTGATCCTTTGAAGTTTCGGGTCAGAACAATACAAAAGCATGTATTTCCTGAGGAATATCAGCTATTGGCCTCAGCCAGCCCCCATAGGAACAAATTGACCAAATGATTAGGTCTGTACCTAGATCATGAGGGTATTAGGTGTCGAGGTCGAAATTTGAAAGCTGATCTTCCAAATACCACCTGCCATCCCATACTAATTCCCAAACGCCATCATCTTACTAAATTGTTGGTGGAAGAATATCATAGGAACTCATTACATGGCGGAATGGCTACAATATTAGCCGATATCAGGTGTCAATTTTGGATAAATCATGGTAGACAGGCAGTTAAATATTACCTCAAATCTCTCATTAAATTTAATAGATCTGAGTGTAGATTAGTCGCCTATCTAGGTCCCCATGAACTTCCCGCTGATAATGAGCTCCTAAAACCATTTGAGGTCAATGGTGATGACTATACTGGGGATACTATAACATCAGGAGATAACTCTCCCCCCGATCAAATATATGTCAGCATATTCACTGGTACCTCTATCAGAGCTGTTAATTTTAAATAGCTAAAGACCAAAGTGCCGAAACCACTAATCAAATGTTCCGGCGCTATGTGGCCTGGGGTGATGTCACCTGAAGCGGAACTTCAGTTTTCGCCGGCCCCCAGTGTGGAAATTATCCACCAAACACCCTCTCATAAATGGTAGAGTGGTGGTTTGTTCCCCCCCCCCCCTAATGAAGGAGTTATTGTCCGCTCGTCATAGGGGTGTATAGGGATGTATATATATCATTATAATGGTAATGGGTAATATTAAGGTAATTTAACTAAATGATTAGTACTGGATAGGATAAATTAATATTCTCAGTGCTATTAACCATTTGCACCTTATATAATTAGCACCTTGATTTGAAGCGCGGTCATTGGCTATCATCATTAGATTATAGGCCACAGGGGCTACGTGGCTAAGGATTGGTAGCCGGGCTCGCCGCCGCTCACCAGGGTTTTACACTCTAGACCCTTCCAGGAGTAACATCTAATATACGTGCTTGTCTATAAGTACAAGTACAAGTTTACTCCACACCTCTATCGAGTAAACATCTTATTAAATATACGTGCTTGTCTATAAGTACAAGTACAAGTATAGTACACTCCAGCCATCCGTGAGAGTAACATCTAATATACTATTAGTTCACTCCACACCTCTATCGAGTTAACATTTTATTAAATATACGTGCTTGTCTATAAGCACAAGTACAAGTACTATTCCAGACCCTATCGAGTTAACATATCTTCTCTGATTAATGAAGAGATATTGTACATACGTTAATTTGTACATATATGTTAAACCATTAGGACTTGTCTTAGCGACACAGATAATACCTCGCCACGTCGATTAAGCCTGAATAGCTTCCTGGACGTATCAGTGATTATAAACACCGCGCCGTGATGGTTTTGATGAACCACCACGAGCCTACACTTGACGCCCAGCACATCGCCTCCAGCCCCCCGCTTCAGTCCTTCATGGGCGGGCTAGATCACGCGCAGACCACTTCGGATCACACGTCATGCAGTATTAATACGAGCCTACAACGATTCAACCCACTATCCACCAATAAGTATCCTAGTTAGTTGCTTAGCTAGGGTATTGTGTCGGGATGAGATAGAACATGGGTTTTGATTAGGTAGGACCTCACATTAAATAAATGTATGTGACATAAATTCCCACAGTGTGTTCACCCATGACGAAGCGGACATAACAATGATCTCGTACCTCCTTATGGTTGCCGAGTCCGACACGCGAGTCATCCGCATTCTCTCAGATGACACCGATGTGTTCGTGCTGCTTGTATACTGGATGTATCGAAAAAACATCCAGGCTACAGTACAAATGGAGCGGTGGGATGGATACATTTGGGACATCAACGCCATCTGTTCCCAACTCGGCCCCAAGTGCCTGCAGATCCTGGGAATGCACTACATTACTGCTTCAGATACCACCTCATACCTGTACGGCAAGGGGAAAGTTTTCGGCACTGAAGACCCTGAGAGTTGGCGACTTCCCAAGCCTGTACTCAGCCTTCAGCGAGCTTGATGCCACACATGCACAGCTCATGGAGGCAGGGCAGGCGTTCTTCTGTGCTCTATATGGTCAACAACAGGGGACCACTATGAGTGAGGCGAGGTACCATATGTACACAAAGAAGGCTGGAAAGCTGCTCAAGTTCATGTCGCTACCACCAACAGACAAAACTCTCTTCCTGCACATCTTGCGCACTCATCTGCAGACTATACTCGCCAAATCTGCTGACCAGCAGGCTCCACCTGAACTTGACATCACGAAGTATGGGAGGGAAATCAAAGATGGCACCCCAGTCAGTACCAGCAACCTCTGACCAGCCCCCAGGACCCCAAGATCTCATGGATGTAGTGCGGTGCAGCTGTAAGGCGGCGGGGAAGGCATGCGGCAGTGAACGTTGTAGCTGTCACCATGGAAATATATCATGCACTGTGTGTGGGTTGTCACCGGGAAGCGACCGTAGTGTAGCGGTAGCAGGTGAGTGACGATGGCGCGATGAGTAGGATCCAGAGCGATACACAGTCCCCGGACTGGCCCTGGAGGGGCCTTAGGGGGGAGAGGTGTGGGTTGTCCCCGGGAGTAACCCTACCTCTAACATGGCGCAGTGAGTAGGATCCAGAGCGATACACATTCCCCGGACTAGCCCTGGAAGGGCCTTATGGGGGAGATGTGTGGGTTGTCACCGGGAGACGACCGTAGTGTAACGGTAGCACGTCCGCCCGGCAATTGGAAGGTCTCGGGTTCGATCCCCGAGCGGTGCCTGCCTTTTCGGTGAACCCCCTACCTCTAACATGGCGCAGTGAGTAGGATCCAGAGCGATACACATTCCCCGGACTGGCCCTGGGGGGGCCTTAGGGGGGAGATATGTGGGTTGTCACCGGGAAGCGACCGTAGTGTAACGGTAGCACGTCCGCCCGGCAAGTGGAAGGTCTCGGGTTCGATCCCCGAGCGGTGCCTGCCTTTTCGGTGAACCCCCTACCTCCAGCACACTGTGTATTGCGCTTGTGGTTCTAGTGACGCTTGCTTGAACCCCTTCAAGACAGGAGACGTAGACCAAGATGAAGTGGAAGAGGAAGGAGAAGCAGATGTGAAAAATGACGAGGAAACTGATCATCTTGATCATGCATTCGGCTCTCATGATGAATGGGAGTGATCGCCGTTAATGAATAAACACTTGATCACCCTCGTTCTGAAAATTCAATTAATATTATATTAATAATTTTTTGGCCAAAAATTACCTTTAACTTGACCTCTGACCCTGAATTTGACCCCAAAGCATGCAACTGACCTCAGAAATCGGTTCCTCACATCCAAGTTATACGGAAAAAATGTATCACACGTGATTGAAGGTTGATTGCCTGAAAAGTTATATTCCACCTCCGTCTGCGGCGTCCATCTTATATTTATGCTAATTAGCGGAGTTCCCCAAGCTTGGCACTCCGGCAACCGAGCTAAATCTTTTCTATAGACCCATTCGAGTATGAAACAATAAAAAAACAATACACTTCTCATGAAAACAAGGTTTAGTACAGAACACCTATGGCCCTATGGGTGTCAAACGGACTATAGTCAAAAACCAGAAACGCTAGTATATACTCAGAGAGAAAAGCAAATCAGGCACAAAAGTAGCCCGGGAAACTATGGTATGGCGAGTGGTATCCCGTGAGGGAGAAGGAAAACGGGAACGCACAAGGAAAATGGGAAGATTAACTGAAAGAAGACTACTGTGCGATAGGATAAAGGCTCACAAGCAACAGAGGGCAAGGCCTAATGTGAGGGTCATGGAGAAAGAAAGAAAACACAGCAGAAACATCTGACACGGAAATAAAGACTGCAAGTGAGCTGAAAGACCCTACAAATATATATATATATATATATATATATATATATATATATATATATATATAATATATATATATATATATATATATATATATATATATATATATATAATTATATATATATATATATATATATATATAGATATATTATATATATATATATAAATAAATGGAAATAAATATATATATACCTAATCTAATATACACATATACACAATTTAATATGCAAGCCTGTGACGAAGCACAGAATGGAACGTCTGGAAAACACACTTACGTAACTGCAGAAAGTCATATGTATCCAGTCAGTCACCTGGAGGAATGTGGGTGATGGGCGCCGTTCCAGCGTTTCCGAGAGGAGGGAGGCTTGCGAACAGCGGCGCGGGGGAAGGGGGGAGTGAGGAAGGCAGGCGGCTGGGCTGGGGTGGGGGTGGGGTGGCAGACCACGTGGGACGAATCATTGACCTGGCGGGAAGGTCAGGGCAAGAGGGGGGAGGGGGGATGAGCGTCAGGTCACTCTGGGCGCGGTGGGCACAAAGAGATAAGCCGGTCAGGCCTTGTCCACGGCCTTCTATATACAAGGCCTGAGTGACGTAACGTCACAGCCTCGTGACGTCATCAGCCTTGGTCATTTCACCCGCTCCGTCCTCTCCCTCGCTCTGTCGGCTACGTATATTATACAGTAATTTATAAATGCTATTTATAAATGTTATCTTCGTAAATATTTGTTCTATAATATTATCAAATAAAAAATAGTAAAACACGCTAAAGAAATGCCATTACGAGACTCTGAAGAAATATGCATGAACTTATTATTCACTTCAACTCCTCGCCATTTAAAACTTTGCAAGTCAACATTTACCATGAAACATATCAATAGAAGCGCAATTTTATTAGCTTTCCATTGGTATATTTCTTTTTCTGATAAAAGAATTAGAACTATGCATAAATTAACATTAACTAAATAATTAAAATCATCAATCGGGTAATTTTCCAGATTGATGATGTTATTTATTTAGTTAACGCTAATTTATGCATGGTGCTAATTCATTTATCAGAAAACTAAATATATAAGTGAATAAATAACATCATAAATCGGGAAAATTACCCGATTGATGATGTTATTTATTTAGTTAACGGTAATGTATGTAATGATGTTATTTATTCACTTATATATTTCGTTTTCTGATAAGTAATTTAGTACAATGCATAAATTAGCGTTAACTAAATAAATAACATCATCAATCGGGAAAATTACCCGATTAATGATTTTATTTATTTAGTTAACGCTAATTTATGCATGGTTCTATATCATTTATCAGAAAAAGAAATATATCAATGCAAAGCTAATAAAATTGCGCTTCTATTGATATGTTTCATGGTAAATGTTGACACGCAAAGTTTTAAATGGCGAAGAGTTGAGGTGAATAATAAGTTCATGCATATTTCTTCAGTCTCGTAATGGCATTTCTTTAGCGTGTTTTACTGTTTTTTATTTGATAATATTATAGAACAAACATTTACGACGATAACATTTATAAATAGCATTTATAAATTACTGTATAATATACGTAGCCGACAGAGCGAGGGAGAGGACGGAGCGGGTGCGACGACCGAGGCTGATGACGTCACGGCCCATCGCTCAGGCCTTGTATATAGAAGACCGTGCCTTGTCTCGCAGCCAGAGGGGGGTGGGGGGGGTTGAACACGTGTTAGTGAATCGGGTGATGTCTGGGCCAATCACAGGAGAGCAGTGAAGGGAGTCTGACGACAGCTGGGCACAACTACGCCATGGGAAAAAAAAAATGGCGTAACAAAGTATTTTCTCGAACACAAAGCACTGGATTCTACAAAAAATCACACAAAACAGCACTCACAAAAGTTAAGAGGCAAAGAAAAATAACGCACTGGCTAGAGAAAAATACCACAAAAATGTCCGCGTGGTATATAAAGAAAATGGCCCAAAAAAATCGCAAAATTACCTTACCAACGGAACACTGCAAATCACGCGTAACGAAGTACTGTAGGGTTTGGGGCGCGATGACGATGACGAGGTCGTGAGCAGGAATGGAACCGCAGGGAACGGCACGCTGGAGACGTCTGAAGAAGGCGCTGCAGGAGGCGAAGCACGGGCGTGGAAGGAAGGCCAAACAGCAGACAGAAGCTAGCCGACGGAGGGCGGCGTGGCTGGACAGCAGAGCACAGCAGCAGGCGATGTAGGTGGAGCCGATGTAGGGCTGCGAGGCTGGACAGCAGAGCACAGCAGCAGGCGTCGTGGGGCGGAGGTCAATCGTGGGAGACGACGACAGCCAGTTGCAGCCAATATTAAGCGGCACAGTAGAGACAGCAAGCGGCCACGTGCTCCCTCGTGGCTCGACCAGCAACACACACACAGATAAAAAGGCAACACACGAACCAAGACCAGCGTTGACTGCCGCCAATGTTATGGTGGCTTATAGCTTGTTGTCCTCGTAGTCACCGTGGTAGGATTGGTTGTAGGTAGCGTGGCGATATAGGCCTGAGCGGTAGGCACGTGTTGCGAGGTTCGGTGAATCACGCCCTTATGGACGTGCCTGGTCGTGTAACGTTGCGTGTGTGTGTTCGGGAGGAAGAATAAACTTGTGTTGTATCTTTATGTGTAATTAATGATGAGTTATTGGTACAAAATCAGCTGCCGCCAAGACGTTAAGCGCTGAGACCACGTCTGACGCCGGCAGCAACACTGAGAGAACTACTTGACCTGGCGGCTGACCCACGCTCACTTTGTCCGCAAGTGGGCGCCGCTAGAGGTCACTACTATGCTACAAGCATAGAGGCGGCAAACTTAAAGGTATAAAATAGTTGCCTATTACACGCTTCCCCACATGGCTTTCCTGACGTGCATCGCTGTGTATCCTGTCATGTGCCGTTTCCCCACGTGGCTTTCCTGACGTGCATCTCTCTCTTTATATATATATATATATATATATATATATATATATATATATATTATATATATATATATATATATATATATATATATATATGCCGTAACCTCATTATAACTTTAACAACGAAAGGTAAACAGTTTTTGAAGTTTATAGATCGTGGCTGAAAATTGAGTGGATATTAACAAAAGGAAAAGGGAGCATCTTTAGCGCCTTTAACATTTATTTAAAGTCTTAGTTCTCCGAAGTTTTACTTTTGAAGGACCTACAGGACGTAAGTGTGTGGCTTTTAAATGACTGTGGCGTTGGAGAGAGAGAGAGAGCGAGAGAGAGAGAGAGAGAGAGAGAGAGAGAGAGAGAGAGAGAGAGAGAGAGAGAGAGAGAGAGAGAGAGAGAGAGAGAGAGAGAGAGAGAGAGAGAGATAGAGAAAAGAACATAAGAAAATAAGAAAGCTACAAGAGGCTGTGAGACACACACGATTTAGTTCCTGTTAATTAACACTACCTACATCCACTTCTCTTCCCCATCCATGAATTTTTCCAGACACCTTTTAAAGCTCCCTATTGACTCCGCATTGACCATCGAACGACTGAGTCCATTCCAGTCATTTACCACCCTATTTGTGAACTAGTTTTTCTCTATTTCATTTTATAATCTACGCTTTTCTAGCTTGAATCCGTTACTTCTTGTTCGTCCGTTACTTCTGTTTACTAGCCGAAAGAACTTGTCCTACATCGCCTTTATTGTATCCCTTTAACCACTTAAAAACATTTTCGATCGATTCCCCCTTTCTATACGCCTCTCGAGTCAGTGAAAATTTTAATTTTAAATCTCTTCCAAACTAAATTTACGCACCCATGTATAAATTTGGTCATCCTTCTGTGCACTGATTAAAAAAGGCTATATCCCCCTCTAATAGGAGACCAAAAACGTACCGCATAGTCTAGGTGTGTCTGACTATGCCAAAAAAAAGCTTTAGAATAACCTCAGCACTCTACTTTTAACACCCCTGGTAATGAACCTAACCCCCATAGCTCTATTTCTAGCCTCTACTTGTTTCCTAGGAGGGAGGCTGAGCTTACCCCACTTCAATCTTTCTCACTTCTATCTTTTCAGCGATACTTCGATAGTGTACCTATTACCAAAATGTTTCTCCCAAACTTTCAAACGCTACATTTATAAATATTATTTTCCATCTCCACCTTCTACCCACTCTTTAATTTTTAAGTCTCCTTGCAAAAGCTTCATCAGACTGCGATCTAATAATCCTACTTCCTTAGTATCACCCAAACTTGCTGATATCATTGCAAACGCCTACTAAGTCATTGAGAAATCAAAATTATTATTACGAGACAGAGAGAAGAGGAAGAGAGGAGAGAGAGGAAAAGAGAGAGAGAGAGAGAGAGGAAAAAGAAGAAGAGAGAAGAGGAAAAGAGAGAGAGAGAGAAGAGAGGAGAAGAAGAGAAGAGAGAGAGAGAGAGGAGAGAGGAGAGGAAGAGCGAGAGAGAGAAAGGAGAGAGAGGAGAAGCGAGAGGAAGGAGAGAGAGAAGAGGAGAGAGAGAGAGAGAGAGAGAGAGAGAGAGGAGAGAGAGAGAGAGAGAAGAGAGAGGAGAGAGAGAGAGAATGTATGGCATAATATGTTTATCTTAAAAAATGATAACAAAAACCGCAAAAAAATAAATAAACAAAATTTTTCAGAAAAAAAAGCAAAAACGAAAACCGAACAGCTTTCAATTTACAACACCACGAAAAACACACACACGAAAACACACACACACACACACACACACACACACACACACACACACACCACACACACACACACACACACACACATACACCACACACCACACAACGCACACACACACACACACACACACACACACACACACACACACACACACACACACACACACACACACACGAAAACACACACACACACACACACACACCACACACACACACAAAGATATCCAACATAACGATAACAAAAGTACATTCATAGAAGCATCAGAGAGGATATTGAAGATACCCACAACCACTGAGCACAGACAGGTTAATAAGAAGGGCGCGGAAAGGTAGACAAGGAAGAGAAGGAACAGAGAGACAGACAGACGTTAGAAGAGGCATATAAGAACCGACAGACAGACAGACAAACACACAAAGGCCGAAGGGAAGACACGGAAACACACACACGAACACGTGGACAAGCATTGCTTCCAACACACACACACACACACACACACACACACACACACACACACACACACACACACACACACACACACACACACACACACACACACACACACACATACACAACAAACACACACACACACACACACACACACAGACACACGCACACACACATACATAGAAAAAGTATTATATTCTGGTATATAAAGACGGAACATCACGAGCTTGTCTCCAACTTGTAAATTTATGAATAGGTAAAAACATCCAGGTTGATACAAATAGGCAAATACATAAGGGTAAATATATTTAGGTCAATACAAATAGGTAAATATAAATATGTGCATACAAAAGGCAAATAGATATAGGTAAATACAAATAGGTTAATATAGAGGTATAGGTCAGTCCAGGTATAGGATATGTGCAGCCTCACCTTTGGGTAGTGTGGCGAGGGCAGCAGCGGTGAGGGGCGCCAGCAGGAGTACCAGGGTGACCATAGCGCCCCACCCTACATCCTGCAAGACACAGGGTGACCCGTTAGTGCTGCAGCAGGCAGTGAAGGAGGGGAGAAGGAGGGGAGAAGGATAGGTGAAGGAGGGATGAAGGAGAGGATGAAGGAGGGGTGAAGGAAAAGGTGAAGGAGGGGTGAAGGAAGGGTGAAGGAGGGGTGAAGGGTAGGTTAAGATTACGTCTAATTAATAACATATGAACTGTCAATAAATAAAGCATTGAGGAAATGTATATTAATGTGATGTATCTTTTTTTCCGGTTTAGGTTTTGCTACGTTCGAATATTTCGTAATAATAATATGTATGTATAGACTAGAAAGCCTGCGACAAAAATTGGCCTAACCCAAGAGTAACTGCAATAGAAATAAAACTTGCTGCTTTTAATTCCTTTAGGCCTAGGACATCACATATTCAAAATCGTGTATATTCGTTCATTTGGAAATGTAGGAATTTTTGGTTGGAATAGGCGATCAGCCTGGGGGGTTGGTCGGTATCAAATTAGGGCGAGAATGCTAATAGTGTTTTTTGGGAAGGTATAAATGCCTAGAGTTAGAAAACATGTGATAGCATTGTGGCAGTGGCAGCTTTATGGGAGTTATCCCCCTTTTCCAAACTTTTCCAAAACTTTTCCAAACTTTTCCGGAAAAAAATCCTGATGTACATAGAGCCTTCCAGCAAGGTAATTTCTCAGTGCAGAGGTCCAGCAAAACCCCTTTGGGCGGATACCTGTAGATCAAAACAATTGAGGTTAGGGTTAAAAAGGGGACACTCAGACTCCTGGGGGCACGTCAGGGTTCAGCCTAAAAGCAGGAGCCATCAAAGGTACTACATAACAGCAGAGTACCGCAGTGAATTTCTTGGACACCTAAAAAGACATGGTGCCATGGGGAACCAATCAAAACTCAATCATGCTGATCTCCAGCAGCCAAGAATAAATAAAAATGAGGAAACAGTGTCGGCAGTCGTCACCTCATTCAAGCCTGGCCCAACCCCCATTCTCAGAGAAGAAAGACCTCAAAAGGGCTTTTCTCTCTAAATGGGGCCACAGAGACATTGCCTCTGACCTGTTTAAAAGGCATGTGCTATTGGAGAGAAGATTTAGGGCCATTTTCCCGCAATGAGAGCCCGGAGAACAAACCCACCCCCCAAAACTATTTCACGACCCGATGAAAAAAACAAGACTAAAGGGAAATTCACTAATATGTGTAAGAAAAAAAGTTTTGAAAACAAGGGGGAAAGGGGCCCTTAATCTTGAAAGCTACCGGTCTCTTTTGGTAGCATCATAGGGGTTTTGGAAAAGGGCCCCAATCTCAAGATGGAGGACCCCCTCTCTCACCCCCTGGGGACCACTCCCCTGGGCTTCTCTACCCCAGAGGTTACTCGGGAAAAACAAACAAAGCTTCTTAGCCCAAAAATTTTGCAGAAGAATGTGACAGTAAAAACCCAAACCCCCTACAAAATCCGGCTTCTGTGATCGATGGAATAAAAACTTATTTTAAAAGGTACAGGTTATCAAGACGTTTGGAGAAAATTTGCCACTACAAAGGGGTTTTGGCTTTGGCGTAAAGGGGGAATTTAAAAGTACCCAAAATGGGATTTTTGTGTTTAAACCGTATCGAAAGAATTTTATCAAAAACCCGGGGAGAGATCGCACGGGGTGAAGAACCGGACGGGCAGCTGCAGGGTATCAAAAGGCACAGATGGGTGGGGCAATGGAGAATTTTTCCTGACAGGAATAACAAACAAACCAGTCTGATTAGCCCCTTTTGCCAGTAAAGGGAGGAAGCAGGTACAGGGAGAAACACAGGGAAAAATTTCTGAAATAAACCCTGTAGATGCCCAAATGCTAAAAAATTTACATCACGGGGCAGTGAAGAGGTACAGATCTCCATCCCCGCAAAGAAGCAAGGGGCGGCCCTACTTTTCCATGCTGGTCCCATCCCTCCCAAACCCAGGGCTACCAGGTGTTGTGATTTTCCAAAGGGGGATACGGGATGTCTTTTATCATGTTTTTTGGCTTGCCATAAAGATAGGGGCCCCGTTATTCCAGAAAGTAAAAACTAAAAAACCAAAAACTAGATTATTTGACATCGGGAAAGTCGCTCCCAACTTCGGAAATAGAGGGTCTGCAGGTTTCTTTTTGGGGTTTTACTTTGCAACCACTGGAGGGGACACCCCAGTCCCTTTGGGAAAGGGTAAAGGGAAGGAAAAGTGCTCAAAAATTTCCCGTGACCAACAAGGGAAAATCAAAAACCTTTTTACCCCATTTGGGGCCAAAAAAGGGGGACCTCCCCTTCAAAACTGATAGAAAAATTTAGGTGTTTCAAAAGTTCCTCTATGCCCCCAAAAAGCACCCAATTCCAAAGGTCAAAAATCTCAGGTACCCGGGGTTCTGTGTTAAGAAAGGTGAGATAGAGATTTCCATCGCTTCCACCCTCCCAGGGACTGCTTAGTCAAACAGGGCACAAAGGGCAAATACCAGGGGGAAATATGGAGAAGAGGTCTTGGCAAGACCCGGGGTGTCCCAAGTCCCATTGGCAGAGGGGGGAAAAATTGACATGGATTTAGTTTGGGGAAATTAAGGGGTTATGGTTTGGGTGGATGGTCGGCCAGCACCTAAGGCTATTTTGGGCCCCCACGGGCCCCTTAAAATGTTCAAGGTGTTACACTGCCAAAGTGGGGTCTGTCTGGAAAAAGGGATTTAAGTGAAATTGTTTGGGTGCAAATTTGTCGGGACTGGAAAATCGTTCTTTAGATGAGGAGGAAAAAGCACGGACGAAGACGACAAATGTTGATAATTTAATTTCATAAAAGGTTGTGTTCAATTTTTTTAGGTAATTAGCGTTTTTATGACATATATAATATATACATATATCCCTTGTACATACATATGTAATAAATATTACCGATTAAAATTGGGTATATGATTTAAAAAGGGGAATTTTAAAAAATTTTGGAAAAAGGGAGATAACTCAAAAAAAGGCTCCACCCCCACAATCCCTATCACATGTTTTCAAAATCTGGGGGCATTTATCCTTCTAAAAAAAACACTCTTAGCATTCTGGGCCCAAATTTTTAAATACCGGTGAGCAAAATTTCGGACCGGGGCCCCCCGACTAGAATTTGCGCGGGAAATATCTTTTTTTGGAAATTTTTACGTATCAATTATTTTGGGCAAAAATTTTACCCATGTTTGACATAGAAAAAGGGAAATGGGTATGAAAATTTTTGGTTTTATTTTGGCCCGTATTTTCTTTTGGGAATGGGTTTTCCCCATTAGAATCAAATGACCCCCTTTTCCCTAAACCCTTGGGACTACATTACCCCACATTTTGGCGGGGTTTTCATAATCCAAACCAAAATATTTTTTTTTATTCCGGTACCCGATCATATATGGGTTTGATCGACATTGATCCCCGTGGGAATATTATCACGAGAAAATTACCCCAATGTTTTTTTTAAATATCTATAGGAAAAGGTGTCAAAGGTGAATGTTAAAAAGGATTGACAAAGGGGAAGGAGAAGGAACGGAAAACACAGCGGGGGTTTTGGGGGCCCTTTGGGTCTATAGCTCAGTCTGGGGCCGAGTTTAAACCCAAAGCCTTGAAAAGGGTTTTACAATACTGTATCCAAAACAAGCGAACAAAACAAAGAAATTCACAGTAAAGGCAGGATGAGATTGTGGTTTTTCTATAAAGGGATAAAAAATTACCAAAAGCCTGAAAACCCCTTCAAAGGAATGGCCCGTTAATGAACATTTTCCAAGGGCCCCTTTCAGCTAAAAGTGCAGTCAATGCGGGGTGAAGCAAAAGGTTTTAGCCAACGGTTTCCGGGGATAAAAAGGGTTTGGGCAGTCGGGTCCAAGGTTTTGTCTTCGGGAAAAGAAGAATAAACCCTTTACCTTGACTACAAGTCACCCGTGAAAATAAATGACGGACGGGCCCTTTTTTGCCCCTAGTTACTCTTCCCCCATTTTTAAACGGGTTTACCTAATATGGCGCCCTTGTAGACCCCCTTTAAGTACGATTTGTTTACTATCCCCACTCTATTTGAAAGTCATGGCACATGTTAGCCGCTAAAAACCCCCTGTACTTGCGAAACGATGTTGGAAGCAGATCCGGAGAGGGAAAGGGCGGCCTTTCTGAAAACCCACGGCTTTTATCATTGATGGGGGGGCTCTCCTGCAAAGGATCCATGGCAAGTTTTAGAGACTTTCAAAAATAATCGATCATTATTTGGTCTTTACGAAAAAAATTTTTTTGGAGGGGCAAAGTGGTCTTTGATGGGGGATTCTGGAAAGCCATCGGGAAAAGGGCGCCCCCCTTTACGGAAAAACAAAAAGATTGGGGGCTAGAAAGGTTTCGTTCCATGGCGACTGAGGGGTGGTGATGGGGAAGCAAAAAAGCCTTTAGTAACGTAGAAAAAAAACAACGCTTATTCACCTCTTGGTAGGGCTGGAACTTTCTGGGTGCGTTGGGGGAACCGCTTTGTGGGATGCAGATGTTTCATTTGTCCACACAACCCTTTAAATGTCCCCCCAAAAAGGAGTTTTCTTTGGTGGGGGGGGGACACGACCTACTTTTTCCCCTTTTGGGCCACTACAAACCAAAAGGAATTTCACGCTTTTTTTCCCCCCAAAACATTCTTCAATCGGGGCCCCGACAGACCTCCAAGCCCAAACGAATTATGGGGAACATCCAAATTTCCCCGTGTGTTGGGATTAGGCGAATCAGCTGCCAGTACATTTTTTTCATTCCCGTTTTAGGGTTGTGGAAAGGCATCAAGATCCAGGGTTCGGGAAAGGGGTAAGCTTGAAGTTTAAAGAGGGGAAGGGAAAATTCTTTGAAGAACAGGCCCCCAGTATTTACAAAAGTACTTTGGCCCAAAAGAGGGGAAAATTGCCCGGGGAAAAACCCCATTGGTCACAATTTTACATGGGAGACAAAAACCCATACCCCCTTTATCACTTGCGACCCTCATAAATTTTTAAGAGAAGGTGACAGTGGGGTTTTTTAAAACATTCTTGGATCCACGTGTACTCCCTCCTACATCAGCAAACAGGTAAGTTTTTCCCTCTCCGTGGTTTTTAAACAAATTAAGGGGTGGGGAAGGGGGATGAAAATTTAAAGCAGAAAAAGGGGGTGGAAAAAAAACCCGGGAGATTTGAAAAAGGAGCAATCCAAAACCCAAATGGCAGCTGGGGCCCAAAATCTCTTTTTAGATTAGTAAGGCATGCTCATGCAAATTAGGATGCAAACAAGCGCTGTGGTGCCCCCAAACAGGGCCTTTCCCTTTACGTTGGGGTCTGTGCAAGTTGCAGGGGGTTTTTTGGTCCAAATTTTGGGCAGGGGTTTTAATTCCCCGAAAACCCCATTTTAGACGAATTTTTAAAAAACCCTGATTTTTTTTGGCTATGGGTTTGGGAAAACGGCTCAGGTATTAGTAATTTTAGGTCACTCTTTCTGCACATTTCAAATCGGGGGTTTTTACTCAAAAAATTGGAGAAAGGTAAGCCTATGCAATTGAAATTTTTTTTCCTTTTGGGAGTTTTGGGAATAAAAAATTTAAAATATTCCAGTTTTTCCCTTTTTCTATCCACAAAAAAGGTGCGTTATTTCATATCATGGATATCCCGGGTTTTTTTAAAAGAAAAAAAGACAAAAAACAAAAAAATTTTCACCAAAAATTTACCAACTTCCAACTGGAGGGTTTTTCTCGATTTTTTAAAATGTTTTGGGTTTGGGGCCCCCAAAAAGCCTGGGAAAAAAGAAATTTCATTTTTATGCATATAGTCCCTTTGGGGCAAACTTGCATTTTTCCGGACTAGAAGGGGGAATCATGATTGAAGGATTA
>JACEEZ010009495.1:40000-42500 GCA_016584305.1 Chionoecetes opilio | reverse complement strand
TTTACGATAAAGCTTTCAGCATAAATAACCGGCTAAGGTCTCTTTGTGCACAGGAAAATGTTGAATTCGCAAATTTCTGGGATAATTTCTACGAAGACCCCATCCTGGTTTAGGATTCCATCCTGTTTGGGGATGACAGATTCCACCTCAGCCCCGTTGGTCATGCACGATTAGGACGTCTGCTAAATTATATAGTTTCTTCTTACAGATCAAAAAACGGCGAGCGGTTGGCAGTAGCAGCATCACCTTAACCCCTTTCGTACCCCACAGCAACGCTGGATAACGTTTTGTTTCCGCAAATAATAATCAAAGTAACTTAACAAAGTGCTCTGTTACAGTGGACCCTAGACACCCTGCCGGTAAACCCACACGCAAGGTTACCAAAACTATTAAGGAACTTAAATTACTATACACAAATGTCAGAAGCATTATTTTAGAGCGTAATGAATTATTGGCTTACGTTGTTTCCGAAACGCCAGATATCATTAGTATCACTGAGAGTTGGTTCAACACCAAAGATAAACATTTATTGTCTGAAATAACCATTCCAGGCTACAAAACATTCCTAAATAGTCGTACGCACAAAGCAGGTGGAGGTGTCATTCTTACATTAAGAGATAATTTTGCAAGCAATCGAAATCGATAAAGTAAATCAAGATCATTATGACTCAGTCTACGCAAAGATTAAGCTTAACGGTAAACTGCAAATATTGGGACAATATATCTTCCTCCTAAATCAAATGCGGAAGTAGATTGCCTCTTGTATGACGAGATAAAGTCAGTTGTCAACAATAATAACGATACAATTATATGTCGAGATTTTAACCTACCTCGTATAAACTGGAGTAATAATTCTGCTGATAGAGAAGGTATGCGATTGTTTGATATGGTAAGCAAAGCATATTTAAATCAGGTTGTCCGTGAACTTACAAGGGATAATAGTATCCTAGATTTAGTTTTCACTACCGATATTGATCTGATTGATTATTGCGATATAGGTGAACATTTCGCAAACAGTGATCACAGGTTAATCAGATGCGGCATAAATTGCAACGTAGACATCACAGAAAATCGGTTAATAGTACCCAACTATAATAAAGCAGATTTCACAAAGATCAGCAGGGTACTAAGCGAAGTTGATTGGATTGACCTACTAAATGGTAATAACGCCGAAAATATGTGTAATATATTCACGAATAAACTCCAATCGGTTGTTGAAAAATATGTTCCTACGGTAAGAAAACGTTTGAATAACATAAACAGACCCTGTTTGATGACTAATGAGATCCAACAAATCATCGGCAGTAAGCGCCAAACATATAAAGTTTACAAGCGATCAAATGCGGACTGCGATTCTTGAGATTACAATGAAGTAAAGCGTCGTTGCAAAGGATAAATTGAGTCTAAAAAGCGAGAGTATGAAGAAATATTTGCAAAGGAATCCAAATAAAACCCGCAAAGGTTCTTTCAATACGTTCGAAGTAAGAAAAACGTCAAAACATGTACTGGGCCACTGAAATATAAGAATAACATCTTAGTAAACGATAATAAGAGTATGGCGTCCGTACTCAATGATTATTTTAATGCGGTTTTTATTAAAGAAGACGAAGCTCCATTACCAGAACGAGTAAACATGTTTGCGGGACTCGAAAGTGATAGATTGGTAATAGGAGAGATAACAGTAGACGAAATATCAAAGTATTTGCAGAAACTTGACCCAGCAAAATCCGTGGGGGTGGACGAAATCTCGCCGAGATTACTTCACGAATGTCACAGTCTACTTTCGCTCCCATTAAAAAATATTTTAAATAAATCGCTACTGGACAAAAATGTTCCTAGTATTTGGAGATTTGCAAATGTTACACCGATATTTAAGAAAGGGAGTAAGAGCCTCGCAAGTAATTATCATCCAATTAGTCTAACGTCTGTAATTGTTAAACTATTTGAGAAAATATTGTGGGATAAAATAGTGTCTTTTCTCGATGAAAATAACTCAATATTAAACTCCCCATGGATTTTGAAATAAGAGATCCTGCTAACAAACCGATTTCGATTTTTTCAATGTCATTTATTCAAACTGGGAAACTAAAAAACTCCCTCGGATAATATACCTTGATTTTCAGAAAGCCTTCGATACAGTTCCCCATAAGCGACTTTTGATCAAGCTAAGGGCACATAGCTTAGGAGAGCAGTTATGTTCATGGATTGGCGATTGGCTTTCAAATCGAAAACAACGGGTAGTAATAAATGGCGAGGCATCTGATTGGTTAGATGTCACTAGTGGGGTGCCTCAGGGATTGGTCTTGGATCCTACTCTTTTTCTGATATATATCAATGACCTGGACTGCGGACTTGTATCATAAAATATCGAAATTTGCTGATGGACACCAAATTCGGCGGCGTAAAGGATATACAGAGAAAACTGCAAACTCATACAACGTGATCTCGACAAACTATCAGATTAGAGTGATAAATGGCTATTAAAATTCAATTCAGATAT
>JACEEZ010009495.1:15000-35000 GCA_016584305.1 Chionoecetes opilio | reverse complement strand
GAGAGAGAGAGAGAGAGAGAGAGAGAGAGAGAGAGAGAGAGAGAGAGAGAGAGAGAGAGAGAGAGAGAGAGAGAGAGAGAGAGAGAGAGAGAGAGAGAGAGAGAGAGAGAGAGAGAGAGAGAGAGAGAGAGAGAGAGAGGAGAGAGAGAGAGAGAGAGAGAGAGAGAGGGAGAGCGAGAGAGAGCGAGAGAGAGAGAGAGAGAGAGAGACTTTGACTTTGACTTTGACTTTTTATTGGCCTTTGTAACATAATATCATAGTACTTATACAATATTGTATTTGAAGCCCAGGTCTGTTGACCCGAAGCTCTTATACAGACCTAATCGCTTATAAATTCTAGCAATCAGACGGGAGCTAAAGGCCACCGACTTTACGGCAAAAATATATTCCTAAGACAGAAACAAAGTACATATTATGCATACCTATACAGAAACATACATGCAGATGCAGGTTCCTTGTACATAAAAAATAAAACATTATGTATATGACTATATACATACATACACGCTTATTTATACATTTGAAGACATACGTATACCACATATACACATACATATATACCCACATACATATACATCTATGCACAAAATGCGTACATACATAAACACACGCACATGATCATATACATACACATACATACACATATATACACACACATACACATATATACACATACATATATACATATACATGACACACATACATATACACATACACACACACATGCATACACACACATACACACACATATGCACATATACACATCTGCACATATACACATACACAAACACTTGCAGCTGTCTTATTGAGGCCATGCATAGTAATAAGTTTCTAAATATATGTGCAAATAAAAGAGTTGAACAAAAAGCAACATAGTTTTAATTTCACTGGTATCTATTTATCAAATGTTGTTTAGCATCATACTTGAAAGAAGACAATAAAAGGGAATTTTGAGTTTTTCTGGTAAATCATTCCAGTATCTGACCCCCCGTGTACCTATGTTTTGTTGGGCATGTGTGGTTCTGCACCGTGGGATTCTTAGTTGAAAGGGTCTTCTGCCACCATCATGTGCTGTGTATTGGAAACAATTGTCAGAGTATGTCTTTAGGGAGTTAAAAACAAATATAGCAGAAGGAGAGAGAGAGAGAGAGAGAGGAGAGAGAGGAGAGAGAGAGAGAGAGAGAGAGAGAGAGAGAGAGAGAGAGAGAGAGAGAGACGAGAGAGAGAGAGAGAGAGAGAGAGGAAGAAGAGAGAGAGAGAGAGAGAGAGAGAGAGAGAGAGAGAGGAGAAGAGAGGAGAGAGAGAGAGAGAGAGAGAGAGAGAGAGAGAGAGAGAGAGAGAGAGAGAGAGAGGAGAGAGAGAGAGAGAGAGAGAGAGAGAGAGAGAGAGAGAGAGAGAGAGAGAGAGAAGAGAGAGAGAGAGAGAGAGAAGAGAGAGAGAGAGAGAGAGAGAGAGAGAGAGAGAGAGAGAGAGAGAGAGAGAGAGAGAGAGAGAGAAGAGAGAGAGAGAGAGAGAGAGAGAGAGAGAGAGAGAGAGAGAGAGAAGAGAGAGAGAGAGAGAGAGAGAGAGAGAGAAGAGAGAGAGAGAGAGAGAGAGAGAGAGAGAGAGAGAGAGAGAGAGAGAGAGAGAGAGAGAGAGAGAGAGAGAGAGAGAGAGAGAGAGAGAGAGAGAGAGAGAGAGAGAGAGAGAGAGAGAGAGAGAGAGAGAGAGAGAGAGAGAGAGAGGCTCATAACGACTGCATCTGAGGAAAAACTGTATATTATAGTCCGTAGAATAAAAATAGAGTGCATGAGAGGGAAGGTGATATACTTGTAAGGAGAAAAGAGGCGCGGCTTTTGGGTAGATCGAGGAGGTTGTGTCAATACGAATAAAGGTGCAGAGGATGAGGATAAATAGAAGTCTTCTTTGTCTCCCTAAAATCCTCACTTGAAAGCAAGACGAAATTTTGAAAGCTTTGCAATGCTTTGATGTCCTATCGTGTGAAAAAAATTTAAGGACAAATTCTTCCTTTTCTTCTTGCTCCTCCTAATCTCCCTATTCGTCCTCCTATGGTTAGTTTTTTTTTCATTTGTATTTTGCTTCCTCCTCTTCCTTTCTGGCATACGTTTTATTCCTGGGCCCGTATTTATACTAGCTTATGGGTTTCCCATAAGCAGACAAAATGGCGAAGTTCGCCAAATGTCACCGAAAATTCCATAAGTGCTCGTGTTTTCCCTTAAAGTTGCCCATAAGCGCTATGGGATGTCCGGAGGTCCCATAAGGATCCTTATGTTGACATAAGCCGTCAGCATGGCAGCTCAACAACTCTTTCGCCAGCGCCAACTCAGGCATTTTCGTGCCAGAAGAGACGTTCTCGGCTAATTGAATGACGAAGAACTTGTCAAGAGGTATCGGCTGAGCCATGAGGGAATTATGTATGTCACTCTCGTAAATGCATTCCTCCAGAGTAAATAAAAAAAGAACCATACACTGACAGCGGGAATGAAAATTATAATAACATTATGACTGTTTCCTCGCCACTGGCAAGATGCAGCAGGCACTGAGCAGTGCAGCTGCTGCAGTGATGACCATGGAGCAGCTGGAATGGACAGGGAAAATGCTTGCTCAAGGCCGTCCATGGTAATACTCTCGTGTACCAACATTTTGTGCGAGACAACAACCGAGAATTCTCGCCGACGGAAATTTTCGACGACAGTTCCACTTCTACTAATAGATGAAAAGGATGAATAAAGGGTTTTCATTGTTTACGTGACAACATTTTTCGAAGGCATTATTATTTTCTATTTAGTATTGATTGGTTTATAATAAATTTTGCTATTGTTTTTGGCAGAAATGAAGGTAAAGATTTGTTTTACCTACGCAGTCATATCTGCCTTCTGGAGGGCTATCATTTCAGCTTCAGCACGTAGTGGAGATACTACTTCCGGAAAAACTAAAATGTAATTCTTGGAAACAAGGTAAATTTTTTACACCAGGACCAGAATTATTCCCCTACACAATTGGGAGTGTGCTTTCTGGTTACCTTAATGGATTCTAAGAAACTCTCAATGAGTTTCTGTCGCAAATCATTACTTTTGGAGATATCAAATGTTTTTACTAAGAAGCGTATAATATGACATATGAAATTAACTAACCTAACCCCGCCTTTAGATTCACTAACCTAACCTAATGTAACGTAACCCCACCTTTATATTCACTAACTTAACTCCACCTTTAGATTCACTAACCTAACCTAATTCCACGTTTTAACCTTCTAACTAAAGCCAAATCCTCATTGGAAAGTGTCCGCGGCAAGGGAAGAAAAGCAGAGGCGATGCAGGTCACAAGAGGAGGAAGAGTGAGACGCACGTAAACACTTTACTTTCTCCGCCCTATAAATAACAGGTATTATTGTAGTGTTTGTCCATACTCCCCCCTCTCCCCCAAAACAAGTTTGGGCACCTTGGGGGGTATGTGGGATATTTGGCTGGGGTACAAAATGTGCGTTGCAACCACATAGTTATTGAGTTAGGTAGTGGCGTAAAAATTCACTAGGTCTAGGGAAAATTGACTGAATTTCTTCAGTCAAGAAACGTGTGGACCTGCTGACGATACTCACAAACAGAATGACCAGAGTATCGAGTCCACCCCACCCTCCCCCACCCCTCCCATTAAGAAGTAAGATAAAACAAAAGTAGGTTACCGGGGGTGTCGTGGGGCCCATTAGATTAGGTTAGATTATCGGGTGATTATCGCTAAGCTAGGATAGATTATCTGGTGATTATCGCTCAGTTAGGATAGATTATCGGGGGTCAAGGGGGGCAGAGCCCCTCGCTAGGAGGTTAGGTTTAATTTGCTTAGGTTAGGTTAGATTACGAGGCGGGCCTTGTAATCTCGGAGCTTGAAGGTTAGGTAAATTTCCCATATCTAGGGAAAAGTACCCTAGATATAGGTAGTTTTGACTCATACACAACTCTAAAAATACGTGTTTTCGACGCATTATTTACTCCCCACCCTCAAACCCCGCATTCCCACAGGTCCTCAAGCTTGTTTGGGGCAAGGGGGAGAGTATGGGCAAACGCCAGAAATTTGCCAAATAACATCATATTTCCAAATGTAATGGCGGAAGGGTGACGGAAGGATACACACAAGTTAAACCATGTAGTAAAGGAGGAGAAAGAAACAATAGCCAGGGAGGAAGTGATGATCAGGCAGAGATACGGCATTATACGTAGCTACAGATACGGCAGTATATCTACCTAGCTACGTATACTGCCGTATCTGCCTGGTCATCACTCCCTCCCTGGCTTTTGCCCCTTTCCCCTTCTGTACTACGTGGTTTACCTGTTGTGTTTCCTTCCGTCACCCTTCTACCATTACTTGTGGAGATATAACATATTATTTATAGGGAGGAGAGAGACAAGTGTTTACATGATCGTTCCCGCGTAAAACTTTTCTACGGATGTTATTTACACGTATATATGAATTAATTCTTTAAATTTGCTTTA
This sequence comes from Chionoecetes opilio, assembly GCA_016584305.1. Lineage (NCBI taxonomy): Eukaryota > Metazoa > Arthropoda > Malacostraca > Decapoda > Majidae > Chionoecetes > Chionoecetes opilio. The sequence continues at coordinate 30,513 of JACEEZ010009495.1, read as the reverse complement.
TTTTCAGTTCGTAAGGTTATCACATAATTTACTGCTCATATTTTACTGATTTCAAGCGTTATTTCATGATCTAAGAGACATTTTAGGGTAATGTAAATGCTACGTTTAGCGCGAAGTTATGTCAGCAGGAACTGCTAGACCCATAGCTATGGCGGAAATTTGCTCCATAGCTATGGAGATCTTATGGGCATGTTTATGTTATGTCGAAACTTATGGGAATCCCATAGCCTTATTATAAATACCGGGCCTGGCATCTTGGCTCTTGACTTCCTGGCTTTAAAGATTGTCCTTCCTCTCCTCCTCCTACTACTCTTTCTCGACACCCTGCCTCAGGTCTGTCGTCTTAATCTATTTTATCGTCCTTGTTTTATGTCTTCTTGTCTTCTGTGTCCTCCTCCTCCTCCTCCTCCTCTCCTCCTCCTCCTCCTCCTCCTCCTCCTCCTCCTTGCTCACCGTTGTCGCTGTGCTAATGTCGAGGTAAAATGTATTCGCATTTTCTCACAGATCTTATCAAAGCCCTCGGGTTGGCTGGAGGCAAGAATATAGGAGGAGACATAGACCACTGTAAATCTGTCCCGGTATTTATAATAAGGCTATGGGATTCCCATAAGGTTCGACATAACATAAAGTCGCCCATAAAATATCCATAGCTATGGAGCAAATTTCTGCCATAGCTATGGGTCTAGCATTTCCTGCTGACATAGACTTCCCGCTAAACGTAGCATTTACATTACCCTAAAAGGTCTCCTAGATCATGAAATAACGTTTGAAATCAGTAAAATATAGGCAATACATTATGTGAGAACCTTACGAACTGTAAATAAAGCAATTTTAAAGGATTATTTCATATATACGTGTAAATAACATCCCGTAGAAAAGTTTTACGCGGGAACGATGTAAACACTTGCCTCTCTCCTCCCTATAAATAACATGTTGTATCTCCAAAAGTAATGGTAGAATGGTGACGGAAGGAAACACAACAATTAAACCACGTAGTAAAGAAGGAGAAAAGAGCAAAAGCCAGGGAGGGAGTGATGATCAGACAGAGATACGGCAGTATACGTAGCTAGGTAGATATACTGCCGTATCTGTAGCTACGTATACTGCCGTATCTCTGTCTGCTGGTCATCACTTCCACCTTGGCTATTGCTTCTTTCTCCTTCTTTACTACATGGTTTACCTTGTGTGTATCCTTCCGTCACCCTTCCGCCATTATATTTGGAATTATGATGTTATTTGGTAAATTTCTAGCGCTTCCCCATACTCTCCCCCTTCCCCCAAACAAGCTTGGGGACCTGTGGGAATGCGGGGTTTTAGGGTGGGGACTAAATAATGCGTCGAAAATACATATTTTTGGAGTTGTGTAGGAGTCAAAATTACCTATATCTAGGGTAATTTTCCTTATATATGGGAAATTTATCTAACCTTCAAGCTCCGAGATTACGAGGCCCCCCTCGTAATCTAACCTAACCTAGGCAAATTAAACCTAACCTCCTAGCGAGGGGCTCTGCCCGCGATAAACTATCCTAACTTAGCGATAATCACCCGATAATCTAGCCTAACCTAATGGGGCCCCTCGACACCCCGGGTAACCTAATTTTGTTGTACCTTACTTCTTAGTGGGAGAGGTGGGCTCCATACTCCGGTCATTCTGTTTGTGAGGATCGTCAGGTCCACAACAGGTTTCTTGACTTTAAAGAAATCCAATCAATTTTCCCTATATCTAGGGAATTTTTACGCCACTACCTAACTCAATAACTATGTGGTTGCAATGCACATTTTGTACCCCAGCTAGATATCCCGCACTCCCCCAAGGTCCCTAAACTTGTTTTGGGGGAGAGGGGGGAGTATGGGCAAACATTACAACAATACCTGATATTTATAGGTAGGGGAAAGACAAGTGTTTACGTGCGTCTCACTCTTCTTCCTCTTGTGACCTGCATCGCTTCTGCTTTTCTTCCCTTCCCGCGGACACTTTTCAATGAGGATTTGGCTTTAGTTAGAAGGTTAAAACGTGGAGTTAGGTTAGGTTAGTGAATCTAAAGGGGGAGTTAGGTTAGTGAATATAAAAGTGGGGTTAGGTTAGTGAATCTAAAGGTAGTGTTAGGCTACATTAGGTTAGGTTAGTGAATCTAAAGGTGGGGTTAGGCTAGTTAATTATACCGGAAGCGTATATCCTATACGCTTCTTATTAAAAACATTTGATATCTCCAAAAGTAATGATTTGCGACAGAATCTCATTGAGAGTTTCTTAGAATCCATTAAGGTAACTAGAAAGCATACTCCCAATTGTGTAGGTAATTCTGGTCCTAATGTAAAAAATTTACCTTGTTTCCATGTATTACATTTTTGTTTTTCCGGAATTAGTATCTCCACTACGTGCGGAAGCTGAAATGATAGCCCTCCAGAAGGTAGATATGACTGGGTAGTTAAAACAATTTTACCTTCATTTCTGCCGAAAACAAGAGCTAAATTTTTTATAAACATATCAATACTAAATAGAAAATAATAATGCCTTCGAAAAATGTTGTGTCAAATAAGCAATGAAAACCCTTTATTCATCATTTTCATCTATTAGTAGAAGTGGAACTGTCGTCGAAAATTTCCGTCGGCGAGAATTCTCGGTTGTTGTCTCGCTGATAATTTGGGTATACAAGAGTATTACCATGGACGGCCGTGAGCAAATATTTGCCCTGTCCACTCCAGCTGATCCATGGTCATCACTGTCGCAGCTGCACTGCTCAGTGCAGTGCAGTGCACTGCTGCATCTTGCCAATGGCGAGGAAACAATCCTAATGTTATTATTATTTTCATTCCCGCTGTCAGTGTATGGTTCCTTTTTTATTTACTCTGGGAGGGATGCATTCACGAGTGACATGCATAATTCCCTCATGGTTCAGCCGATACCTCTTGACAAGTTATTCGTCATTCAATTAGCCGAGAACGTCTCTTCTGGCACGAAAATGCCTGGGTTGGCGCTAGCGGAAGAGTTGTTGAGCTGCCATGCTGACGGCTTATGTCAACATAAGGATCCTTATGGGACCTCCGGACATCCCATAGCGCTTATGGGGAACTTTATGGGAAAACACAACCACTTATGAAGATTTTCGGTGACTTATGGCAAACTTCACCATTTTGTCTGCTTATGGGAAACCCATAAGCTACTATAGATACGAGCCCTGGAATGCGCACGGAGTATCGGCCTGTTGCACAATGGCCCTTAAGTCGGAGGGCCGCTCGGATTTATATATATATATATATATATAATATATAAATAATATATACTAGTATAGATATATAATGATATATTAATATTATAATATAGTATATGTATATCATATATATATATATAATATATATATATATAATATACGGATCAATATACTGCTTCATATATACGATACTGAATTCGTAAATTTGCTATAATAATATCAATACAAAAAGGTAAAACACGCTCATAAACGCATTACGAGACTGAAGAAATTGCAGAACTTATATTCACTCCAACTCTTCCATTTAAACTTGCGAGTCAACTTTTATCATGAGGCATCATAGAAGCGCAATTTTATTAGCTTTCCTTTGATGTATTTCGTTTTCTGATAAATGAATTACCACCATGCATAAATTACCGTTAACTAAATAAATAAAATCATCAATCGGGTTATTTTACCGATTGATGAGGTTATTTATATAGTTAACACTAATTTATACATGATGCTAATTCATTTATCAGCAAACGAAATATATAGATATTATATAAATAACATCATCAATCGGGAAAATTACCCGATTGATGATTTTATTTATTTATTTAACACTAATTTATGCATGGTTCTAGTTCATTTATCAGAAAACTAAATATATCAATAGAAAGCTAATAACATTGCGCTTCTATTGACACCATTTATGATCAAAGTTGACTCGCAAAGTTTTAAGTGGCAAAGAGTTGAAGTGAATATTCAGTTCATGCATATTTCTTCAGAGTCTCGTAATGGCATTTCTTTAGCGTGTTATTCCGTTTTTTATTTGATAATATTATAGAGCAAACATTTACGAAGATTACAGTACATCATATATACTGATAAACCAGTCAATATTATAGGCCATAGACCACTATATCTCTTTGTCAGGCGGGCCGCGGGCCGCTAGGCAGCCTGGCAATTTCAAAACATTGTCGCATGAACAGTCTAGAGATATAGTGGTCTATGGAGGTCTATAGGAGAAGATATTGGAGACATCACTTTTTCCTTACACACACACACACATTCACACACACACACACACACAGTCACATACATATACACACATACACACACACACACACACACACACACACACACACACACACACACACACACACACACACATACACATACACAAACACACACACACACACTAACACACACACACACACACACACACTCTCTCTCTCTCTCTCTCTCGTCTCTCTCTCTCTCTCCTCTCTCTCTCTCTCTCTCTCTCTCTCTCTCTCTCTCTCTCTCTCTCTCTCTCTCTCTCTCTCTCTCTTTCTCTTTCCTTTCTTATACAAATTCTTTTTGCACTGTTAGCGGAAGACAAAGAAGTTGGCGGTGTTTTGCATCCGTCACGCTCCTTGATAAATTTCGTTTAATTCCCTCCCGGCGCTTCCTATGGGGAATGATTGAAAAAAAAAAGTTGTCTGGCAACTCACTCACGGCCTTCACTTCTTGCTTGCAGTTTTTCAAATCATTAGTCCTCAATCGTCAGTGACCAGGATATATTGCATCTTTTCGTCACTCACGGCTTGATTCCTCAAAACGTCACCAAAACATTTCGGGAAAGTGTTTTCGCTCAGTTGGATATGGGGCCTGAGCCATAGTTGACTGCAGATCAGTTCACCCGTATTCACAGCTTATATAAGATTGGTTTTAGTTAAAAAAAAATTGTGAGGGAGACTGTGTTACTCAACGAAAGGTTGAGCGGTGGGTTAAAAAATCACGAGACTCGCCATCGGCTGAAAGTCTAACGCACTTTTCTCGTCCTGGACGCAAGAAGAAAGTTTCAAAGAAAACTTTGAATATTATCAAAACACAGCTAGTGAAATTTCCTACCAAAACAGCAAGATAATTAAAGTCAATAAACCCACAGTTACTGGGTACAGTGTGTGTAAGGAGCGTGTCTCGTTACATCCGTAAAGTCTCGCGATTTTTTAACTCACCGCTCAACCTTTCGTTTAGTAACAGTCTCCCTCACAATTTTTTTTTAACTAAAACCGATCTTATATAAGCTGTGAATACGGGTGATCTGGTCTGCAGTCAGGTGTGGCTCACGCCCCATATCCAACTCAGCGAAAACATTTTCCCGAAATGTTTTGGTGACGTTTTGGGGAATCAAGTCGGGAGTGACGATAAGATGCAATATGTCCTGGTCACTGACGATTGATGACTAATGATTTGAAAAACTGCAAGCAGGAAGTCAAGGCCGTGACTGAGTTCCCAGACAATTTTTTTTTTCAATCGTTCTCCATAGGCCGGGACGGAATTAAAAGATATTTGTCAAGGAGCGTGACAGATGCAAGACACCGCCAACTTCTTTGTCTTCCACTATGTAAGTGAAGTTGGCAGACGGTTAGTGTATGTGTGTGTGTGTGTGTGTGTGTGTGTGTGTGTGTGTGTGTGTGTGTGTGTGTGTGTGTGTGTGTGTGTGTGTGTGTGTGTGTGTGTGTGTGTCTATTCATTTAGTTGTTCATCTAGTTGTATTTTACAGGGCCTGAGCAGCGCTCGTATGGCCCCGTCTCTATATCAACAAATATTTTATCATTCTTCCTTAGTGCTTAGTGTTGGCCGAAACCACCACCCTGGGAGGGGGGTCACAAACCCACGGCTGACACCCGGTACCCATTCACTGCTGGGTGGACAGGGGCTCGGGTTTTAAGAAGACCGCCCGTCTGTCTTCGCTCCGCCCGGGGATCGAACCCGGGACATCTCGGTTGTGAGCCGAGCGTGCTAACCCTTACACTTACACAAAGTGAGAGATATGTACGAACAACCAGTCAACACTAGACAACAGCAACAATTCCATGTGCCAAAATGCAACACTTGTTTGGTAACAAGGTCCCTTCATGTGGCTGGACCTGCTTTCTGGAACAGCCTGCCAAGCCAAGTTAGAGATGCTACCTCCTTGCACCCTTTTAAAAGTAACTTGAAAAATCATCTTTTATGTAAACAATTCTTACGCTAATTTTTGACGTTCATACCTGAAATGTAGTTTAATCTAAACTAACACCTTTTTTATAACTTTTATTGTATGTTTTTAAATTGTAACTTTTAGGAAGTCTGACTTTTTATCAATGTTTTCATTAGGAATATAATGTTGTAGAATTTTTTATGTATTCTAATATTTGTATTTGTATATAAACCATGTTCAGTGTTCTACCTTTAACACATGTTATCTTAATCAGAAATATTGTAAGACTCATAGTACTATGTTAAAAGAATAGCCATTGTAACAATGGAAGTAAAATTCTGATTCTGAATTCTGATTCTGATACACTACGGAGTTCCCTATATAGTCCGTTGGCAGAGCAGCATATTTCCAGTGAACCTTGCAATGTTTGGCAACAATCGTTTTTTGGCTTATTTTGATAGGTATTAGTGTCTAGATAAAATTTAGGGTGGGTGGCCACCTGTCACCGGCTTGGCTTTTTCATAATCCAAGATGGCCGCCAAGATGACCGCCATATATAATCAACATATAAATTAGGCTGTAACTCCTGTTCTAAGCAGAGTAAAAGGATGAAATTGGTGTCTAAATATAGGTTTTAGAGACCAAGGAAGTGAATTATGATGTTATTGGATCGTTTGGCGGCCATCTTGATGGCATAAATCCAATATGGCCGCCAAAAAATACATGAAAAAAAAGCCAAAACACACAAAATCGCCCAAAAAACTTAACGATCTAGTTCGATTGAGGATTGGCGTGAGCGATGATATGGCTGAAAAGGAGGTCCAAGGATGCCGAGGAATGCTTTTTCAAGATGTTTAAACTGTGGGGTTTGGGGAATTTTATAAGTCTTCACGAATCGACAAAAATTTGCAGCAGAACCTCGCCAAGATGAATCAAACTGCGAAAAGAAATGATGGTCATCTACGTTAGGTCACAAAAATTTGGACTAAGTATGTATTTTTCCACCTCAAAAAATTTGGGCAAGCTATCCCAAAAGGGAAGGCAAAGAAGACCCAAACGCTGGACCTAAGCGATTGCGTTCCGTAGGGTGGTGATGTTTTTTGACTTTAAAAGCATGTTTTTTTTCCCCATGACATTACTCCTTGCATTTTCCCGAAAGTTCCCCCCCAAAGGGTCCCAAAACCAGTACAGAGTCCCTGCGTCGAGAGTAACCACAGACAAAGGGTGATGGGGGAGACGAAAAGCGTCCCCACTTAACCTTTGTGAAAAAACGTGGAGATAAACGGGGTTTAGAATAGTCCGTAACCGCATCTTTGGAGCACCCCCCCACTGCACGCGGCAGATGAAAGGTATCACCGCAGTTGCAATCCCAATTTTCCCACGGATGTATAGAACCACCAATCGAAGCAAGGGTTCTGCTGAGACCAGTTCGCGAACAGCCATGTACTGGGTTGTGATCGCTCGAAATTTTGAATTCGTTTTATGGAAGCAGTATACGCAGACAAGGGGGATTGTCATGCCGACGTGCCTTGTGAGAACGTACCAAATTTCGTGAAAATATGTTGGCATTACTTTCCCCGGGGAATGGAACGTTATGGGTTTTCGGGGAAAACATTTTTGCCACAAACTAAAGTTTTGTGGATGATGACCAAAAATGGCGACAGGAGAATGTATCCGGAAAGTGGAAAGAGTCATAAGGAGACCAAGGCAGCAACACGTTTTTCAAATGCTACAATAAGCACATGATCGGAATTCCCCGAGGATTAGTGAACTTTGTGAAGTACTATCAAAAATAAAGTTTATTTTCCCACAATTCACACAATCCATCAGGGGGTATATCGTGAGCCAGTGGTAACATCTAACCAAACCTTTACAGATAGCTATAGAGTATACTTGGGACCATAAGATGAATCACAGAAATTACAATATAACGTTTCTGTTCTACGATGAGGTTCGACGTTCAGAAGGTCAGCAGTGGCAGTCGTAAAAAGTAGCGTTACCCGGACTCAGAGATGCCGCAGGCCGGACTTGGAAAAATCATCATCGATAATTTAGCTGTGATCATTTCCCAAAACGCCCCTTTGAATTCTTACATGGCAATGCTGGCAGTCAGGGGAAAAAACCGATCTTGCCCCTTGGGGTTTTGGATACAGTGACCCCCCGCCTACAAAAAAAATGAAGCCCCCTATCCCGTGGGAGACACCCAGTCGTTGAGTATCGGGACCGAAGAAACCTCCTATCCCATTCATGCTAAAACCGTTTTGCCATGTCGACGACTTTGTAAAAGCCACGACAGTCTCAATGAAGAGCCAAGTTTTTAAAATTTTCAGCTCAAAAAGGGACGTCTCTTGAAGCAAACCCCCGAGTACAAGGGGTTTACAATACACGTCACCCCGTGTGGGGGTGACCCCCAGCACCCAAGACAGCGTGGGATATCCACTCACAACATGAAGCCAGGGACCCAACTACTGTCCTAACTTCCCCTCACCGAGGATTCGAAGTCACCAGGACCCAAACCCGGAATTTTGTCTCACCGCGACGGCCATAATAAGATCGCGTTGACATCAATTTTATCAAAACCCGATTTCACCGAAAAAAGTGGGGGTCTTGGGGGATGCATTTCCGATGGATTTCGTTTAGTTGCGTTGGACTCTCATGGCGGACAGCGGCCCCAAAGGGGATTTTTGATGGCATCCTCGGCTGCGTCGAGAAGATGTTGGGGAAGGGGGAAAAATATCCACAGAAATTTTGGGACTAAGATTGCTCACAGAGGGGCTGCTTGACCAGATTTGAGAGGGAGAATTCACCTGACCCGCAAGGATGATCTGGAAACACTTTATGAACTCGCCACCAGAGTCGTACCACAAAGGTGGGTGTATAACGCATCAAACCCCATTTTTGATGATGATGTTTTGGGGCGAGCATGAAGGCGATTGGCCCCTCCACAAAGTACAGAACAATCTTCCCTACAGTTCGCACCCCCAATACAACTATGGAGGGACGGCTCACTAGTACACTCCATGCTTGGTTGGGACCCAAAATTCGGAAAATTTTGCAGAGGAGAGCAGTCATACGCCACAAGCCGGGTCTACAACGACAGAGACGCTGTTTATAGAAAAGAAATGGAGGGAGGGGCATGGGCCAGGTGGATCATTGGCAACAAGAAAAATCCTCAAAAGCGGGACGGGGGTACAAAACTGGGGCGACCATGACCCGACTGGTGACCCGAAGAAAAAGTTGGAGCTGACAAAAAGGACAGCTGCCACAAGGGGAATCTACCAGGCTTCCGAGTGGGAAAAGCTCGTAAATCACTGAAGGCTACTTAAGTCATGCCGACCCCCTAGATCCAGCTACCCCCGATGCAGGGGTCTGCTAACTCTCGAATGGCAACTAGCTAGCCGAATGTTTAAAGTAGACAAGGCAGGGATTTGGGGCTAAAGTGTCCAGCGAAGCAATGGCCAGAGGGGTTTTACACTCATCACAAAAAAAGGGCACAACCTTTGCCCAAAGAAAAAAACGTCAACAGTCGAGGATAAGTCGTCAGGACCAAGAGGCTATTTTCGCTCGGGGATTTGGGCCCTTTTGGGGAGCCCGCGCGACTCGATCGGAACAAGTCCTTCCACAGACTAAGAAACCCCCCCCGGTTTGAACTGAGGCCCGATGCGAGTGGCAACGGGGAAAAATACATGAAAAAAAACCCCCAGGGAGAAACGGGCCAAACACAAGCCCAACATCTATGGGGGTGATGTGTCCGCTCTTCTGGGACTTTGAATGGCCACCCCAGGAACCGTTTCACGTCATACGGTGTTCAAGGGTTTGGGGCAACGCGAGGGGCTGAACTGTGTCCACCTGTGCTCGATCGCTATTTTAATACTCCAAAGAGCAGCACCAGATCGGCCGACCAAAGCTACCCGGGCCATCAGCTCGAACGAAAAACTCCACTCTCGGCTCGGGGGCGCAGTATTAAAAATCAGCCAAAAAAAAGTCAACACTTGCTTTTTCGATGCGATCCTGAGTGAATAACTTCCTGCAGCATGGACCAAAAACCCCCAGTTGGGGTTACTGGGGGGAAAAAGACATGCCCAGAGGGACGAAGGGTCGTAAGTCGCCCCCCGTCGGACCTAGACAAAAATGAAGAAGCTGACATACCATCACTCAAAAAGGCCCCCACCTTGCAAAAGAAGATCCAGAACACACGTGGGGTCGTTGTGACGACACGACTCGAACATTCCTAGATATAAGATATTGGCCATTGGGGGATTAATTTAGCTTTATATATTAGAGTATAACAGTTAATAGTATTGATATAAAGTGAAACATTTTTGGGGAAAAGTGAAGAGCCAAATTTTTGCATTTTATTATAGCCAATCAATTTAGCGCGTTTTTTTTCCCCCAACCCCCACAAATTGCAATAGAAAAAAAACAATATTTTTATGAAACTGTTTATCCCAGAACAAATATATGAAATTATATCAATTCTAATGGTGGATCAATTATTTTTTTTAGATTGAACGAGAGCCGTGAAAAGAGGGTGGAGTGCGTTGCAGTGAAAAGGATCGGGGTGCAGAGGGCGATGAGGGGGAAAAGTTTTTTTGAAAACATCATCAAAAGAACAGTAAGCCAAACTAGGATCAGAGACGCAAGACAACCGACGGAGACATCAAAATTCAACCCCCAGTACCTTCCCGGACTTTTGATCGTGGCACTAATTTTGGGGATTATCCAAAGATCGTTTTTGGGGTTTATGCGCAACCCCTTTTGTTGAGACTAAATATGCCTTTTCTCCCGCCAAAAAACCAGCTAGCCCCCCAAACAAATCCTTGGCACCGGGGATACTATACAACCCTCCCATATAAAAATACGTACTAGATGGGNAATTTTTTTACATCCTTTGCCTCCGCCGCTCTAGTGTATAAATTGTATTAAATATAAGTGAAAATGTTGAAATGTATTCAACAAAAGACGTTGAGAGGTTGTGAAGGAAATCCAATGATAACTTTAACCTCCATCGAGAGAGGAGAGAGAGAGAGAGAGAGAGAGATAGAGGAGAGAGAGAGAGAGAGAGAGAGATGAGAGAGAGAAGGGAGGGTCAGCGTCTCCAAGGAGGTGGAACGGATATTGCGTGTCATGGCGTATGTGTGTGTGTGTGTGTGTGTGTGTGTGTTGTGTGTGTGTGTGTGTGTGTGTGTGTGTGTGTGTGTGTGTGTGTGTGTCCAACTACAGCACTCACACACACACACGCACGCAAACCACACACACACACACACACACACACACCACACACACACACACACACACACACACACACACACACACACAGTTTCCGCGTGAGCTAACCTGTTGCAATTTCCTCCGTGAATCACCTTCCATTACACCTGTTTATAGCGCATCTTTAATTAAATCCAGGTGAAAGAAAGAGAGAGCGAGAGAGAGAGAGAGAGAGAGAGAGAGAGAGAGAGAGAGAGAGAGAGAGAGAGAGAGAGAGACATACAGTTGATAGTCGGATGCAAGTAAGGGAAAGTAAAGATCTAGACAAGGGATAAGGATGTAAGACAGGGATGAAAATAAAGAACAAGAGACTGGAGAGAAAAAAAGAAGAGAAAAGAGAAGCGTCTCAATCAAGAAACAAGGTACAGAAGGAAAAAAGGAAGAAAGGAGTGAAGAAAGGAGGGAGGAAAGGAGGGAGGGGAAGAGGGAAAGGCTGATGGCAAAGAGGACGAAACAATTAGGAAGAATTGACAGAATACATGAGAGAGAGAGAGAGAGAGAGAGAGAGAGAGAGAGAGAGAGAGAGAGAGAGAGAGAGGAGAGAGAGAGAGAGAGAGAGCGAGAGAGTACTACCAGCATCTGCTTCCCTCTTGCCTCCTCCTCCTCCCCCTCTCCTGCCCCCCCTCCTCCTCCTCTGCCCTCATCCACGTAACTGTATACAAGTACCTAATCTCCTCCTTCCCTCTCCCTCTCTCGTTTCCTCCATCATTTCCTCTCCCCTCCCTCTCTTCCTCCCTCCTTCACTCCTCACGTAAATGCCTTCAATTTTTCTGTGTGGGTTTTTATTCTCTCTCTCCTCTCTCTCTCTCTCTCTCTCTCTCTCTCTCTCTCCTCTCTTCTCTCTCTCTCTCTCTCTCTCTCTCTCTCTCTCCTCTCTCTCTCTCTCTCTCTCTCTCTCTTAATCTTCATCATCATCAGTATTTTAGAAGAATGACGATGCAACCATTGTCTTCAGGGAACGAGGCCATGTTTTACTTTATGAAAGAAAGAGAGATAGATAGAGAGAGAGAGAGAGAGAGAGAGAGAGAGAGAGAGAGAGAAGAGAGAGAGGAGAGAGAGGGGAGAGAGAGAGAGAGAGAAGATGATCCAATCCAGTTTTGTCGTGATCGAAAGCAGTGAAATTTAATAGCTCCAATCAGGAAACGTCTTTCATTCGTTTTTCTCTCTCTCTCTCTCTCTCCCCTCTCTCTCTCTCTCTCTCTCTCTCCCTCTCTCTCCTCTTTTCTCCTCTTCTCTCCCTCCCCTCTCTCTTTGGGTGTGTGTGTGTGTGTGTGTGTGTGTGTGTGTGTGTGTGTGTGTGTGTGTGTGTGGGTGGGGTTTTGTGTGGGGTTGTCTTGTTACAATCAGCGGTTTGTTTGTCTTCTTTTCTTGCACTCTTTTGGTCTTTTGTTTGCGCTTCTCGTCTTCCTATTCTTCTCCGTCTACCTCTTCTTCCTCCTCCTCTTCCTTCTCCTCTTCCTCCTCCTCCTGTTTGCTTTTCCATCTCCTTCCTTCTGCGTCTTCCCTTCCTTCTTTAGTTTACTCTGATACAATTCAATACGTTTCCTAATTATCTTTATACATTTATCTTCTCTTCTCTTATTTCTTTCCCTTTCTCTGTTTACTCAATCATTTTATTACCCATGTGACTTTCATACATATTATTTATGTCTGTTGCTGTCTGTCTGTGTGTCTGTCGCTGTCTTCTATTATAATTATTGTTATTATCGTTATTACTATCCTTGCCATTATTATCATCAATTATTATTATTATTATCATTTCAATCATTATTATCATCACCATTATTACTATCATTACTATCATTATATTTGTTCTTCCCATCTGTGTTTCTTTTTCTCACTACTCTATGATTCACGTTCATTGAAAATCTGTAATATTTTGTTATAATTTTCTTGCATATTTTTTGTACTTTCATCATTCCTTTCCTTCCTCTGATCCTCTTCCTCCTTCCTTCGTCTACTTCTTCCCCCTTCCTACCTTCCTTCCTCCTATTTTTCTCCTATCTTTCTTCCTCCTTTCTTCGTCTACTTCTTCCCCCTTCCTTCCATCCTCCTATTTTTCTTCCCTTCATGCTTTGTTTACGCGGTGTATAAATATTCCTCGGCCAAATTATGTTTTGCTTCACTATGTTTACTTATTCTTCTCTTTCTCCACCCTCCTCTTCCTCCTCCTCCTCCTCTTCTTTCCTCCTCCTCCTCCTCCTCCTCCTCCTACCACAACCAGTAACCATGTATGCGGGACTCAAAAGTGATAGATTGGAAATAGGAGAGATAACAGTAGACGAAATATCAAAGTATTTGCAGAAACTTGACCCAGCAAAATCCGTGGGGGTGGACGAAATTTCGCCGCGATTACTTCGCGAATGGGCACAGTCAAAATTTCGCTCCCCTTAAAGATTATTCTCAATAAATCGCTAATGGACAAAAATGTTCCTAGTATGTGGAAATTAACTAATGTGACACCGATATTCAAGAAAGGGAGTAAGAGCCTCGCAAGTAATTATCGCCCAATTAGTCTAACGTCTGTGATTGTTAAACTATTTGAGAAAATATTGCGGGATAAGATAGTGTTTTTCTCGATGAAAAAAAAATCAATACTAAACTCCCAGCAAGGATTTCGAAATAAAAAAATCCTCTTAACAAACTACTCGATTTTTTTTAATGTCATTATTCAAACTGGGACGCTAAAATTCCCCTCGGATGTAATATACCTTGATTTTCCCAGAAACCCTTCGATACAGTTCCCCATAAGCGACTGTTTGACCAAGCTAAGGGCACATGGCTTAGGAGAGCAATTAGTTCATGGATTGGCGATTGGCTTTCAAATCGTAAAACACCGGGTAGTAATAAATGGCGAGGCATCTGATTGGTTAGATGTTACTAGTGGGGTGCCTCAGGGCTCGGTCTTGGGTCCTACTCTTTTTCTGATATTATCAATGATCGGGATGCGGACTTGTTTTCTAAATATCGAAACTTGCAGAGGGACACCAAATTAGCGGTAAAGCATATACTAGAGAAAACTGCGAACTCATACAAAGTGATCTCGACAAAACTATCAGATTGGAGTGATAAAGGCTATTAAAAATTTCAATTCCGATAAATGTAAAGTAATGGCATATAGCAACGATAACCTCAAATATAAACTATCAAAATGCAAAATAAATCGTTAACTGAAGTACAGCAAGGAAAAGGATTTAGGTGTCATCATCAGTAATGATCTGAAAACCGTCCGCATTGCCTAGCTGCCAGTAAAAAGGCAAATATTATTTTGGGCTTTTTTAAAAACGCAAACTTTGAACATAAAACTCCGAAAGTAATGACAAATTATACACGTCCTTGGTTAGGCCCGCACTTGGAATATGCCGTTCAATTTGGTCGCCTGTTTCGTAAAAGATCAAGCCAAATTGGAATCAGTGCAAAGAAGAGCAACCAAACAAATTCCATCTCTGCGAATTCATCTTATGAAAAAAGACTGGGGAAAAATTTAAATGTTTTCCTTAAAGGATCGAAGAATCCGTGGGGACTTGATAGAAACCTTTAAGATCCTAAAAGGATTGATGTCATTAATCAAGAGAACCTTTTCGAGTTTCAACTCAAGTGACAACAAGAAATAATGGTTTAAAACTAAACGGTAAACGTTGCATCACCGGATCTCCGTAAAAATTATTTCAATGTTAGAGTCGTTGATCGATGAACAAGTTACCAGCAAATGTTGTCGGAGGCAGCACAATAACTACATTTAAAAACAACTTGACGCGCACTGTAAAGTAAAGGGTTTTGATAGTGCGAATTCATATCTAGTCCCCCGTATCGTTTAGTTGTAGTGGTAGTGGTAGTTGTAGGGTAGTATTTTTCATATCCTATCATTCTGCACTATTTAAACTTCCATGTTTTCCCATCCTCTTTTAGGGACAGGGGATCATTTTCCAACCCGTTTTCTTACAAGTAGTTGATAGTTAGTAGTATGTAGTTCAGCAAATACCCCCGTTATGGGCCAAACAGTCTCCTGGGTCTGTTATTCCCATGTAATCCTATGTAATCCTCCTCCTCCTCCTCCTCCTCCTCCTCAACCCTCCGCCT
>JACEEZ010009495.1:7500-10000 GCA_016584305.1 Chionoecetes opilio | reverse complement strand
ACAATCACACCACCACCACCACCACCACTATTATCACTTAACACAATAGCTTATCTATCACCACTACCATCACCACCACTTGTACAGTCAGCTTCGGTTGGCACTATACTGGCACCCACCACCACCACCACCACCACCACCAGTGCAGGCTCATCTTTACACCCTCCTCCTCCTCCTCCTCTCTTGTGTCACCTCCTCTCTCTTCCTCCTCCTCCTACTCCTCCTCCTCTTCACAACACTGCCTGGCACTTCACTCCTCTTCTCACTTACAATCCTGTGACAAGATTTATTTTCTTTCTTTTTTTCCCTTCTTTTTCCCCTCGTCCTGACTCAGCCTTTTTATTGGGATCCTTGGAGAGTCACAGGATGTCGTTGGACACTAGAGAGAGGTGGTCGTAAAGCGAATTGGTCGTAACTTGATCGTAAGATGAAATCAAATTTTCTAGTGAATACAGAGTGAGTAACTTTAGAAAAATCGATCTCATTTTAATTAATATAATCAGACTCCTACATACCTTATTATTACATATTGCATACATACATGATTCAAATAGCTATTACAACACTTTCATCTCGTGAAGTTATTTGTTGTGTAATCATTTTTAGAATAACTCAAATTCAACCAATCTCATTTTAACTTCTCTTTGTACATAAAACCGACTTTACTAAGCTAATTTAGTTCCATCTTCGCCCACTCATCATAAACGCAAAACAAATCTTACATCAAAGTAACCGTCATTCCACAAGCTTAATATTTACTATCAGAGCGAAACAAACTTCATCAAAGTGTAACTGAGCCTAACTTACCGGTAGTAACGAAGCGACGTTAATCCTGCAAACTTCATTACAATTCCACCTCACTTCGCATCAACAAATAACGAGCATTATTAACATTAACTTATCTTCATTTACCAAAACAAATTAATACAACAGTTCCATATAACCAAGATTCAGCTTCATTAATATCAAACTAACATAAATACACCTTAATCAACCTTAATTTTACAGGAACTACCACGTGTAGGCCTCGCGGCCACTTGTAGCTTCCTTATTTTCTTATATTCTTATGTAATTTCCCTGCACCTTCATCTTACCTATGCACATCTGAGCCTACCTGTAATGGCTTAGCAAACCCATAATCTAACTTTGCTATAACTCACCTAACCTTTCCTATACTAAGCTTAACTAAGAGTACTCTCAAACATTCCATTGCCTAATTCAGACAAGCAAATGAAATAGTGTGAGAATTATCTATTTTTTGCCTAGCGTAGCATAACCACATTAAAGAGAAAGAAAGAAGAGGAGAGAGAGAGAGAGAGAGAGAGAGAGAGAGAGAGAAGAGAGAGAGAGAGAGAGAGAGAGAGAGAGAGAGAGAGAGAGAGAGAGAGACTGATGCAACACAAACAGTATTTCGACACGACTTCCACTAACTTTTGTCACGTATAAATCACCACCACCACTACCACTACCACCAACCCCTCCTCCACCATCATCGTCCCCACCACTTCCTCCAACGGCTTATTACCCTGATAAAACATAAAAAGCGAAGATTTTTTTCAACACAAGGTGCAAATCTCTCTCTCTCTCTCTCTCTCTCTCTCCTCTCTCTCTCTCTCTCTCTCTCTCTCTCTCTCTCTCTCTCTCTCTCTCTCTCTCTCTCTCTCTCATGCACCGTACTTTCAAGTCCACATATTGCGCAGCGCTCCGATAAGTACCTAAGAGAATCCAGTAATCGCGCAAGTATCGATAAAATACCGCCAGACAGGCTTAGCACGAACACCCGAATTGCTCTCATCCAACACGGCTTGAGAGAGAGAGAGAGAGAGAGAGAGAGAGAGAGAGAGAGAGAGAGAGAGAGAGAGAGAGAGAGTGTGTGTGTTTGGGTTAAATGATTTTCTGAGATTAGCAAAGTATTTATGTGCTTGCTTGTTTGCTTGCTCTCCCCCCCTCATCTCTCTCTTCTCTCTCTCTCTCTCTCTCTCTCTCTCTCTCTCTCTCTCTCAAACAATGTCATCATCAACATCAACTACTATTACTACTACTACTATTTCTACTACCTTTACTACTACTACTACAACCACCCCTGCTACTACTACTTATAATACCACCACCACCACTACTTCTTCTACCACCACCACGACCACTACTATAACTACTACTACTACTACTACCACCACTACTATTACCACTACTACTATTACGTGGCTGCGACCCAAGCAATCTTCACTCTCCTCCCCTCCCCCCCCCCCCCTTAAGTTATGTCTCGTGGTCAGTCTATATTTAATACACACACACACACACACACACACACACACACACACACACACACAGACACACACACACTCGGAGGATTGTACGGAGTACAGGGGTACTCCGTAGTGTAGGGGTAGCACGCTCGGTTCATAGCCGAGAAGTCCCGGGTCCGATCCCCGGGCGGAGCGGAAACAGTTGGCTGTTTCCTTAAAAACCCGAGCCCCTGTCCACCCAGCAGTGAATGGGT
>JACEEZ010009495.1:0-2500 GCA_016584305.1 Chionoecetes opilio | reverse complement strand
ACACACACACACACACACACACACACACACACACACGCACACCACCACAGCCACACCACACGCACACACACACACGCACAATTTATACACCTTCCTGTCTTATAGCAAAAGAATACTTTCGTGAACTTTTACACTGTGGACACTTAGCTTACGAGAAGTGTAGGCAAATGTTATCGGAGCTGAGGGGAAAGGAGGACGAGGAGGAGGAGGAAGTTGGAGAGGAGAGAGGGGAGGAGGGGAGGAGGTAGGAGGGGAGGAGGAGGAGAGGAGAGAGAGGAGAGGAGTGAGAGAGAGGAGGAGGAGAGAGACGAGGAGGAGGAGGAGGAGGAGGAGGATTACATAGGAGGAGGAGGAGGAGGAGACGATTTCCTCCAAGAATTCAAGGACGGATTAGGGACTGAAATTGTTGTGGTCACATAATGAGCACACACCGTTCTCCTCTCTGCTCTCCTCTCTCGCTCTCTCTCTCTCTCTCTCTCTCTCTCTCTCTCTCTCTCTCTCTTCTCTCTCTCTCTCTCTCTCTCTCTCTCTCTGCACGTTTCCCTTCAACAAGTGTCAATACTCAGGAAGCAGCGTGAACTGTGTGTGTGTGTGTGTTGGTGTGAGTGTGTGTGTGTGTGTGTGTGTGTGAAGGTCGATGTACGCTGTACGTGTTTGAGGTGCAATGTACGTACGCACGCACAAAGCAGCTGTAACAATGACAATAGGAAGAGGAAGAGGCAGGTGTGTGTGTGTGTGTGTGTGTGTGTGTGTGTGTGTGTGTGTGTGTGTGTGTTGTTTTTTGGGTTTGTGTTGTGTGTGGTGTGTGGTGTGTGTGTGTGTGTGTTGGGTGTGTGTGGTGTGTGTGTTGCATGTGTGTGTGTGTGTGTGTGTGTGTGTGTGTGTGTGTGCAGTCAGGTAAAGAAAAGGAAGAGAAAGAGAGCGATCCATCCATGCCTCACTTTGTTTACATTGCATCGTACGTCAGCCAAGCGAGTCTGTGTTGCCTCATCAAGAGCATTGAAGAAAAAAAAGTTGTCGTACAGAAAAGGGATTTACTGACCATTACTGGAATTTTGACGGCGAAGCAAAGAAGTAAAAAGATCAGAGAAATAAGAATAAGAAATTATAAAAAATAAGAAGGGAAACATGAAGAGATAGGAGCCACAGTAACCTAGAAATAAGAAAATGTGAAAAAAATATGATAGTGAAATATAGTGATAGACAACAAGGAAATGAAATACACAATTAAGAGTGAAAATCAAAGAAAATACGAAAAAAATGCTAATTAAATACATATATAATCAATAAAAAAACTTAACCAGCACAAAATTTAATTAGCAGAATATCATAAGAAAAAAAATATGGGGAGGTCGTTCTAAAATTGCCATAAGATTAACAAATTTACGAAGGCAAGATTACAAGTTAGACTGACAAAAAGAAGACTTAATAGCATCCTTTCACCACCTCCACCTTATAAAATTGGGTTCCTCTGGTAATATGAAATAAAACATAAAATAAAATGGAGGAAGGAGGAGGTAAAAGAAATATAAAAGGAGGAAGGGAGATGACACAAAGGAGGAACAGAGGAGAGAAGAAGAGCGAGGAGGATATAAAATAAGTGAAAGAAAATGAGTCAGGAGGGATAAAGAATATAAGAGTAGGAGAAAAGAGAAAGAAGAGAAAAAAAAGGAGAAAGAGAGGAGACAGTCAAGGAAGTAATGGAGGAGGGAGGTGATGGTTAGAGGAAGAATGTGGGAAAGGAATGAGGAGAGGATGCGATGCAAAAAAAAGGTGGAAGAAAGAGGAAGATGTGCAGAGAAATTTCTTCACCTTTGTCTGACCTGCAATTACATAACTGTTGTGTAATTAACTGATTGTGTGATCCGAGAGAGCATGAAGATGAGAGAGGAGAGAGAGAGAGAGAGAGAGAGAGAAGAGAGAGAGAGAGAGAGAAGAAGAGAGAGAGAGGGGAGAGAAGCAAAAAGAGAGAAGAGAGAGGGGAGAAGAGAGGGGAGAGAGGATTGGGGAGAGAGAGAGGAGAGAGAGAGAGAGAAGGAGAGAGGAGAGAGAGAGAGAGAGGAAGAGAGGAGAGAAGAGAAGAGAGAGAGAGAGAGAGAGGAGAGAGGAGAGGGTGTGGAGAGAGAGAGGAGAGGAGAGAGAGGAGAGAGAGAGAGACGAGGAGGAGAGAAGAGGGGAAGGAAGAGAGAGAGGAGAGGAAGGGGAGGAGAGGGTGGGGGAGAGGAGTGGAGAAGAGAGAGAGAAGAGAAGAGAGAAGGGGAAGAAGAGAGAGAGAGAGAGAGAAAGAGACAAGAGAAGAGAGAGAGAGAAAAAATTTTTCCATATTTATTAATTCAAAAACATAAGTATTTGCATAGCTTATCAAGGGCACTTGTTTGAATTTACGTATGGGAAAATAGCTGGGGGGTTGTGGTGTGTTGTTGTGTTGTGTGTGGTGGGTGTGGCGTGTGCGTGTAGTGTGGGTCGGGGGGTTTTGTGGTGTGTGTTTTTATGTTGTGTG
>JACEEZ010009494.1:20000-27013 GCA_016584305.1 Chionoecetes opilio | reverse complement strand
CATCCTACCTTTAAACCTATCACTACCTACCCTATCCTACCTACCCCTACCTACCACCACCTACCACCTGCCTACTACTACCTACTGCCCTCCTAATACAGATCACATTACCAATTACCATGTCCTTTTCTTCTGTCGTGTTTATTTTCTTTCGCTTTTAATGCTCTTACTTTCTTCTATATAGGACTGGCAACCAAGCGACTTACTTTGTGTGTGTCCTTGGCTAGTCCTTTGTGATGTAAAATAAAAAATATGTCGATCGGCGGTAACAAGGGAAAACACACACACACACGCACACACGCCACACACACACACACACACACACACACACACACACACACACACACACACACACACACACACACACACACACACACACAGCGTCTAAGACAGGCGTGGAGGGGACGTCAGCCTAGCAAAACTAATTTAATGGTCATTACATTCTCTTCCCTGAGTTTAATTTACCGCTTCATAACTTTTTTTTCTTGTGTGTGTGTGTGTGTGTGTGTGTGTGTGTGTGTGTGTGTGTGTGTGTTGTGTGGTGTATGTGTGTGTTTGTGTGGTGTCGTGTTGTCTGTTTGTGTATGTGTGTGTGTGGTGTGTTGTATGGTTGTGTGGTGTGTGTGTGTGACTGTGTGGTGTGTGTGTGTGTGTGTGTGTGTGTGTGTGTGTGGTGTATGATGGCCTAACTCATGAAATATAAGCTAATGACCAAAGTTGAAATTACATGTCATTGCTATCGACGTGCAGAGACATGTGCTTGTAACTGATAGTGTGATGACAGACAGTGCCATGGAGAGTGTTTGCTTGTGCTTGTACTGCTATCACAAACATACCTTTAAAAAGATTGATTTCCATGTTACAAAGTGTCATAGATTGTGTCTGCATATACTTCTATCACTAAAAATACCTTAATGAAAGAGAAACAAAATTTTTTCATCCAAATTACTAAGTGGAAATGCTTCACGAAAATGCATATCACGAAAAATACTTTAAAATAGTGAGTGATTTTTTTCTCCAATTTACGAAGTGGAAATGCTTGATATGTCGTCTCATAATGTCTTGACAGCAATGAAACTGGTGGTGATGTCAGACATACCATAGAGATGCTTGTTTGTAATTCCATCACACCAAAATACCTTTAAAATACTGGGATTTTTATTTATATTTTTTGTTAGAACTCGTAAAGAAAACGTTATTGTAGAATGTCATGATGAAGAATATGTATGGGAGTGGGGGGGAGGGGCGGAGGTGTGGCAGCCCCCCCATTAGGTAGGCCCACCCTCCTCTCCCATCCTGTGTAAAAAAAAAAAAGTAAAACCATAAGTAAACAAAATAAAATAAAATATATATATATAAATGTAAAAAAGAGTAAAAAAATAAGAAAAATTAAAATAAAGTATGCCTACTACACACCCCAAAAAAAAGTTTAATAAAAAGTTTAAAAAAAGTATAAAAAATGTAAAAAAAGAGTAAAAAAGTCAGAACAGTTAAAATAAAGTATGTCTACACACCCCAAAAAAAAGCTTAGCTAAAAGTAGAAAAGTATATAAAATGTAAAAATGTAAAAAATAGTAAAAATAAAGTATGCCTACCCAGTACCCAGCTCTTAAATGTTCACAGGCCTATTAGCTAAGCCTTGACTCCAGTAATGGGTTTATGACGTAGGAGACCAGCATCCCCCAGTAAGAGGAAAATTACGGTTATTCCCATTGGTTTTACAAGGAGACAGATTGATATACAGGTTAGCATTGTTGTCATCTGAAAATTGACTAAATTCGTGTTCAGCATGCTCGAAAATATATGTGAATAGAATTTCATGAGAATTTGGGATGTCGACATTTTTGCCAAAATTTGTGGGTAATACCTTGGTGTTTTGTCAAAAAATCTTGTTTTATGAAATTAATGAAAAAACCATGATACTTAGGTCATAATGATAGTATATAGAATAACAACGATAGACGAGGCAATGATCTATCTTTTGAGCTATTGCGATATACATTTGGTGATAAAATAGTGGTAAATAAGTGAAAAAATTAAAAAATTCTATATTTGCAAAAAATACTTACATTTTCTCATAGAGCATATATGTTACTCGATAACTAAATACGGTATCTGATAGAGCTCATCAGTTTAGCCACTTTGCTTCCATGCATGTGGCCCCTAGTACTAATAGTTACGTAGTGAAATGGTAAACACGTGTTCGTCAACTGTCCCAAGCAATTTTTGGCGGCCAGAAATCCGAAAATAATCTGTCCCTTATACGTGAAAATCATTAGGCGTAAAAGTTGCGGATCTGTTCATTTAGTATCCTGATGTAAATATATTTTGATTAATTCGCTGTGGTCGACAGTGGGCTTCGGTTTATCCGTGTATCTGGAATCGCAGCTCACTGATACATTTCACAGTGCAGGAATAGCATGTATTTTCCGCTACATATTCACTCGTGGGATAGTTTATTAATCCTTGCTGAGTGACAATATATTGCACTATATTTGTGTGCACCTGAAACTGACGTATTTCATGTTTCTTTTATGTTTGCATCCACACATTATTTCCATATTTCAAAGGGCAATGAGAGAGAGAGAGAGAGAGAGAGAGAGAGAGAGAGAGAACGAGAGAAGGAAGGAGAGAGAGAGAGAGAGAGAGAGAGAGAGAGAGAGAGAGAGAGAGAGACACTCCCCTCTCTCTCTGTCTGTCTGTCTCTCGCTGTCTGTCTGCCTGTCTGTCTGTCTCTTTCTCGTGTCTGTCTCTTTCTCTCTGTCTGTTTGTCTCTCTCATTCTCTTTTTTTTCTCTCCCACTACCTGTTTGGTGCGGTATTTCAGTCTCTCTCTCTCTCTCTCTCTCTCTTCTCTCTCTCTCTCTCTCTCTCTCTCTCTCTCTCTCCTCTCTCTCTCTCTCTTCTCTCTCTCTCTCTCTCTCTCTCTCTCTCTCTCCCTGGGGTGCGGTATTACAGCGGGACGGTCATTACCTTTGATTACCTGAATGAAAGAATGAAATTAATGAAATCATAAAATGCGTTCAATGGTTGGGCAAATATTTATGTCGAGATTTTATTTTATGTGTATGTGTGTGTGTGTGTGTGTGTGTGTGTGTGTGTGTGTGTGTGTAGCGTTTATCTGTGAGCCGTCTGTTGCTTTTCCCATCCTCCTCTTCCTCCTCCTTCCCTCCTCCTCCTCCTCCTCCTTCTTCCTCCTCCTCCTCCTCCTCCTCCTCCTCCTCCTCCTCCTCCTCCTCCTCAACTCCTCCTCCTCCTCCTCCTCCTCCTCCCCCCCCTCCTCCTCCTCCTCCTCCTCCTCTCCTCCTCCTCCTCCTCCTCCTCTTCCTCCCTCCTCCCCTCTCCTCCTCCTCCTCTTCTTCCTCCTCTCCTCCTCCTCCTCCTCCTCTTCCTCCTCCTCTCCTCCTCCTCCTCCTCCTCCTCTTCCTCCTCCTTCTCCCCCCCTCCTCCTCCTCCTCCTCCTCCTCTTTCTCCTCCTTCCTCCTCCTCCTCCTCCTCTCTCCTCCTCTCTCCTCCTCCTCCTCCTCCTCCTCCTCCTCCTCCCTCCTCCTCTCCTCCTCCCTCCTCCTCCTCTTCCCTCCTCCTTCTCCTCCTCCTCCTCCTCCTCCGTGTAAATAATGGTGTTCCTCAAGGATCAGTTCTCGGTCCTATCCTGTTCTTAATATACATAAATGACATTGACGAGGGAATCACATGCAGGATATCGAAATTTGCTGATGACACGAAAATCACAAACATAGCCTCTACAGAATCTCAGCGCCAACTCATACAAAACGACTTAAAACACGCTAACAGAATGGTCAAAAACATGGCAAATGAATTTCAACCTTGACAAATGTCATGTACTACATATCGGTAATAACAACCCTCATAAAAGTTACGTGATGAACGATTTCCAACTAACAAGTGTTGATAAAGAAAAAGATTTAGGCGTTATAATCTCGAAAGATCTCAAACCGAATAACCAAATTATAGAGGTAGTAAAAACTGCAAATAAATTGGTTGGCTTTATTGGACGAACTTTCAGTTTCAAATCTGAAAAAGTTATACTCACTCTTTTTAACTCGCTTGTTCGCCCCCATCTAGAATACTGTGTGCAGTTCTGGTCACCTTATTATAAAAAGGACATAGATAAACTAGAAAAAATACAGTGCAGAGTAACCAAAATGATACCTAGATTGCGAAATAAATCGTACGAAAATCGGCTCAAAGAACTTAACTTATTCCCACTAACAAAACGAAGGATAAGAGGTGACCTCATCGAAGTCTTTAAAATCATCAATGGATTTACGAACGTAGTCCCAGAAAATCTTTTCACGCTAGACCGGTCAAGCTCAACTATAAACAACGATTTAAAATAAGCAGGAAACGGTTTGTAACGAACGAGGCAAAGTACTTCTTCACAAACCGTGTTGTAAACGTATGGAATGGGCTGCCCTCAGACATAGTAAACTCAAATACGATAGAATCATTTAAAAATCGCCTCGATAAATTTTCATATCAAATCCCCGGTTGTCACTGTATATCTCGGAATAATAAATTTATCTGGCGGGCCTCTGAAACTTACTCTCATTGCGTAAAATGATTGCGAGTCGCGTCTACACAACCCCTCCCACACGTCTCAGACAGCCCGAGTAAACGGTCACTGCTAAACTTTTGACCTGTGACGGGCTGTGGTTCAGTAAGGGCCCTGTCAGTTAGTGACCACCATCGGGATTTTATATAACCAGGGGTCACTGCTGCAGGGGGCATTGAGTGCACGGCGTCCTACTTGGAAAGTTGCACTACCGCAGTGGATTGAAACGGAGCTGGGGCCTGATTGACTGCTGCCTCCCAAGAAAGCGCCAGGCAAGGCTGCCGCACCACCCCTGAATTTCCACACTGAGCCTACACCAACACTACATTAGACCTCATAACACACACAGATAGCCCCGAGTTAACGGTTTACCACTACTACTCTCGACCTGTGACGGGTTGTGGTTCAGTTAGGGTCCTGACAGTTAGTGACCACCATCGGGATTTAAGGTACCAGGGTCACTGCTGCAGGAGGCATTGAAGTGTACGGCGTCCTACATGGAAAGTACACAATCCGCAGTGGATTGAACGGAGCTGGGGCCTGATTGACTGCTGCCGTCCCAAGAAAGCGCCAGGCAAGGCTGCCGCACCACCCTTGAACCTCCACACTGTGTTCACACCATTACAAAAACACACATAACATGACCTATCTATCAAGCACTAAACCTACCCCCACAAACTAGTAGTAGTTAGCCATAGATTACAGCTTTCAACTTTCCTCACAAATTCCATGCAGTTTTTCTATATTGCATGGTATCACTTCTTTCCGGCCAGCTTCGGCTGGAGGGATGGGTGGGTGAGGAGGAGCCTTCTACTTCCTATCCTTTCTCTCTTATTATCTAAGTTAGTGTAGTATAGTTAAAGCAAACAGTCTTGTAAGGACCTATCGGTCTGTTGCTGTTTGTGTTTCCTTTGTATTCCTTTGTATTTCTCCCTCCTCCCCTCCTCCCTCCTCCCCTCCCCTCCTCCCCTCCTCCCTCCCCTCCTCCTCCTCCATCCTCCTCCTTCGCCTACTCCTCCTGCCTCTCTCTCCTCTCTCTCCTCTCTCTCTCCTCCTCCCCTCCTCCTCCTCCTCCTCCTCCTCTCCCTCTCTCCTCCTTCCTCTCCTCCTCTCCTCCTCTCCTCCTCCTCCTCTCTCCTCTCCTCCTTCCTTCCTCCTCTCCTTTCCCCCTCCCCTCCTTCCTCTCCTCCTCTCCTCCTCCTCTCCTCCTCCTCCTCCTACCTTCCTCTCCTCCTAATTCTCTCATCTTACTATTGGGGCCTAATCTCATATCCTTAACTGATGGAGATTTCTCTCTCTCTTCTCTACTCTCTCTCCCTCTATCTCTCTCTCTTTCTCTACTACTCTCTCCTCTCTCTCTCTTTTTCTCTCTCTCCTCCTCCTCCTTCCTTCCTTCCCTTTCCTTCCTACTCTACTACTGTTACTACTACTACTGTACTACTACTACTGTACTACACTACTGTACTACTACTCCTGTCCTACTACTCTCTACCTACTACTACCTCTGTTACTATACTAACTACTGTTACTAACTACTGTTTCTACTACTACTGTCCTACTTACTACTACTACCTGTTACTACTTACTACTGTCACTAACTTACTACTACTTACTACCCACTACTATAATACTACATACACTTTTTATTCTTCTCCTGCATTCATCATATCTTCCCTCCTCCTCCCCTCCTCCTCACCCCTACCAACTCCTCTCCTTCCTCCTCTACCTTCTCCTCTCCTTCCTCTCTCCTCTACTTGACCTCCATTTTCCTAACCTTTGCATCCTGTTTTTTTGGAATCAATTTTCCCAATCAATGTTTTATTACGGTTCGCCGCATAATCTTCCTTTGGACGGAAATTGACCGCAGAGGGATTCAGTGGCCAATCAAGCCAAGATCAAGACACAATCTACCTATAAACTTGATTCTTTCTTGTTGATTCCGTCACCCCCGGGGGCACACAGCTTGAAGAAAGAGCTAATCGAATGAATTATGGAAAAAATTATGTTTGTGAAGAGTTTTGTGGCTTTCAACAAACGTAGGTAATTTTTTTCATTCAAATTTGTGTTTTGGTGAAGCGTAATTTTTTCATTTCAATTTTATTCCACTTATGTGTTTAGGAGGAAATGCAGATTAAGGAAAGAGGAGAAGTGAGAGAGAGAGAATTAGTAGTAGACTGAGAGAGAATGAGAGAGAGATTTGAAGAGTGAAAGAGATGAGACGAAGAGAAAAGAGAGAGAGACGAGAGAGAGTCTGAGAGAAGGAGAGATTCATTGCCCTCGTTTTTCCTGCACTAGATTGTTTCATGGGTACATATTTTATCAGAGTTTTCTTCAGTTTTTCTTCGTGTTTCCCCGAAGAGCTGGTCACCCTATAGCCTTCAAGCCGAAGAACGAAGATACTGTAGAAACGCTGACGAATTTTACCCCTTGAGACCCAG
>JACEEZ010009494.1:12500-15000 GCA_016584305.1 Chionoecetes opilio | reverse complement strand
GTAACACCCAACACGACCCTTCTTCACAGGATATTACATTATAACAGCAACCTTTGTTATCGTGGGTAAAGCCATTGAATTTTAACAGCTATCTTTGTTTTCGAGGGCAAAGACACTGAATTTTAACCGTCGCCTTTGTTTTCGAGGGCAAAGACACTGAATTTTAACCGTCGCCTTTGTTTTCGAGGGCAAAGACAGACACCTTCCTCTCTATCTTGTTTACATTTGACAGTCGCCTTTGTTTTCGAGGGCAAAGACACTGAATTTTAACCGTCGCCTTTGTTTTCGAGGGCAAAGACACTGAATTTTGACCGTCGCCTTTGTTTTCGAGGGCAAAGACAGAACTTCCTCGCCTATTTGTTTAACAATTTTGACGTCGCCTTTGTTTTCGAGG
This sequence comes from Chionoecetes opilio, assembly GCA_016584305.1. NCBI lineage: Eukaryota > Metazoa > Arthropoda > Malacostraca > Decapoda > Majidae > Chionoecetes > Chionoecetes opilio. The sequence goes on along the minus strand of JACEEZ010009494.1, from coordinate 14,606 downwards.
GCAAGACACTGAATTTTACCGTCGCCTTGTTTTCGAGGGCAAAAGACACTGATTTAATCTTTGTTTTACATTTGAACAGTCGCCTTTGTTTTCGAGGGCAAAGACAGACACCTTCCTCTCTATCTTGTTTACATTATGACAGTCGCCTTGTTTTCGAGGGCAAAGACAGCACCTTCCTCCTATCTTGTTTACATTATGACAGTCGCCTTGTTTTCGAGGGCAAAGACAGCACCTTCCTCTCTATCTTGTTACATTTTGACAGTCGCCTTTGTTTTTCGAGGGCAAAGACAAACACCTTCCTCTCTATCTTGTTTACATTATGACTAGTCGCCTTTGTTTTCGAGGGCAAAGACAGACACCTTCCTCTCTATCTTGTTTACATTATGACCGTCGCCTTTGTTTTCGAGGGCAAAGACAACACCTTCTCTCTATCTTGTTTACATTATGACAGTCGCCTTTGTTTTCGAGGGCAAAGACAGACACCCTTCCTCTCTATCTTGATTACATTATGACAGTCGCCTTTGTTTTCGAAAGGGCAAAGACAGCCACCTTCCTCTCTATATTGTTTACATTTGACAGTCGCCTTTGTTTTCGAGGGCAAAGACAGCCACCTTCCTCTCTATCTTGATTACATTTTGACAGTCGCCTTTGTTTTCGAAGGCAAAGACGACATTTGATTTTGACAGTCGCTTTGTTTTCGGGCAAAGAACAGCCACCTTCCTCTCTATTTCCCCCTTGCTTTACTTTTCATCGCCTTTGTTTTTCGAAAGGGTCAAAGACACCTGACCTTTTGAACCGTCGCTGATTGGTTCTTTCAATGCGATGAACCAACCACACCGCCTCTCTAGCCCCACTCTACGCTTTTGCTACAGGGATTTCTACACGTTTGTTTCGTATCTCAGGTTCATGCAGGTTTCGTACACTGACTTCGACTTTTTGAAACCCTTTGTGGAATCGTAACTCTATCACTGGCTGGGGTTCCGTCAATAAGGCGTACCCAGATGCACGCCTGGCTTGAGGGACAAGGGAATCGAACCATATATTGGCTACAGGGAGTTTCGTACACAAGTTGTTTCGTACCCAGGTTTTGTTAGTTGTTTCGTACACTGATTTTGAGTTTTTTCGTACATACCTTGTGTCGAATCGTAACTCTATATATTGGCTACAGGGAGTTTCGTACACAAGTTGTTTCGTACCCAGGTTTTGTTAGTTGTTTCGTACACTGGTTTTGAGTTTTTTCGTACATACCTTGTGTCGAATCGTAACTAGTAATCAAGTTCAACTCTGAGCAGAGTGTACGAAACGACTATGGTTTCATATAGACTACGAAACAGATTTTTGGTGTACGAATCTACTGGTGTACGAAACAACTTGTGTATGAACTGACTGCACCCCCGGTACATTGGGTCCTCTAAAAATTGGTAGTGCCTAAGTAGTAGTAGTGGTAGTGATGGTGTGATATTGGTTGGTGGTGTTAGTAATGGTAGTAGTAGTGGTGGTAGTAGTGGTGGTGGTGGTGGTGATGGTGGTGGCGGTGGTGGTGGTGGTGGTAGCGGTGGTGGTGGTGGTGGTAGTGATGGGATAGCGGTTGTAGTAGTAGAAGTAGTAGTAGTAGTAGTTGTGGTGGTGGTGGTGGTGGTGGTGGTGGTAGTGGTGGTGGAGGGATAGTAGTAGTGGTAGTAGTAATAGTAGTTGTGGTAGTAGAAGTGTTAGTGATGATGCACGATAGTAGTAGTAGTAGTAGTAGTGGTGGTGGTAATGGTGGTGGGATAGTAGTAGTAGTAGCAGTAGTAGTAGTGATAGTAGTAGTAGTAGTAGTAGTAGTAGCAGTAGTAGTAGTAGTAGTAGTAGTGGTGGTGGTGGTAATGATGGTGGGGTAGTAGTAGTAGTAGTAGTAGTAGTAGTAGTAGTAGTGGTAATAGTAGTAGTGATAGTAGTAGTAGTAGTAGTAGTAGTAGTAGTAGTAGTAGTAGTAGTAGTAGTGGTGGTGGTGGTAATGATGGTGGGGTAGTAGTAGTAGTAGTAGTAGTAGTAGTAGTAGTGGTAATAGTAGTAGTGATAGTAGTAGTAGTAGTAGTAGTAGTAGTAGTAGTAGTAGTAGTAGTA
>JACEEZ010009494.1:7500-10000 GCA_016584305.1 Chionoecetes opilio | reverse complement strand
ATAATAATATCTTGGTAAATGATAATAAGAGTATGGCGTTCGTACTCAATGAAACTTTAATGCGGTATTTATTAAAGAAGACGAAACTCCATTACCAGAACCAGTAAACATGTATGCAGGACTGGGAAAGGGATAGACTGGTAATAGGAGAGATAACAGTAGACGAAATATCAAAGTATTTGCGAAACTTGACCCAGCAAAATTCGTGGGGGGGGACGAAATCTCGCCGCGACTACTTCGCGAATGTCACAGTCAACTTTCGCTCCCTTTAAAATTATTTTCAATAAATCGCTAATGGACAAAAATGTTCCCTTTAGTATGTGGAAATTAGCTAATGTTACACCGATATTCAAGAAAGGGAGTAAGAGCCTCGAAAGGGTCATTATCGCCCAATTAGTCTAACGTCCGTGATTGTTAAACTATTTGAGAAAATATTGCGGGATAAAATAGGGGTCTTTCTGGGATGAAAATAACTCTATACTAAACTCCCAGCATGGTTTTCGAAATAAGAGATCCTGCTTAACAAACCTATGGATTTTTTTAATGTCATTTATTCAAATGGGACGCTAAAATTCCTCGGATGTAATATACCTTGTTTTTCAGAAAGCCTTCGATACAGTTTCCACATAAGCGACTTTTGCCCAAAGCTAAGGGCACATGGCATAGGAGAGCAATTATGTTCATGGTTTGGCGATTGGCTTTCAAATCGTAAACAACGGGTAGTAATAAATGGTGAGGCATCTGATTGGTTGGGATGTCACTAGTGGGGTGCCTCAGGGCTCGGTCTTGGGTCCTACTCTTTTTCTGATATATATCAACGATCTGGACTGCGGACTTGTATCTAAAATATCAAAATTTGCAGATGACACCAAATTAGGCGGTAAAGCATATACTAGGAAAACTGCGAACTCATACAAAGTGATCCCCGACAAACTTCAGATTGGAGTGATAAATGGCTATTAAAATTAAATTCCGATAAAATGTAAAGTAATGCATATAGGAAACGATAACCTCAAATATAACTATCAAATGCAAAATAAATCGTTACTGAAGTACAGCAGGAAAAGGATTTAGGTGTCATCATCAGTAATGATCTGAAAACCAGTTCGCATTGCTAGCTGCCAGTAAAATGGCACATATGATGTTGGGCTTTATTAAACGTAACTTTTGAACATAAAACTCCGAAAATAATGACACAATTAACACGTCCTTGGTTAGGCCGCACTTGGAATATGCCGTTCAATTCTGGGCGCCCTGTTTCGTAAAAGATCAAGCCAAATTGGAATCAGTGCAAAGAAGAGCAACCAAACAAAAATTTCCCTCTCTGCGAAATCATCTTATGAAGAGAGGGCTGCGGAAACTTAATATGTTTTCCTTAAAGGATCGTAAATCCGTGGGGACTTGAAGAAACCTTTAAGATCCTAAAAGGTTTTGATGTCATTTAAACAAGAGAACCTATTCGAGCTTTCAACTCAAGTGACAACAAGAAATAATGGTTTAAAACTAAACGGTCAACGTTGCATCACCGATCTCCGAAAAGTTATTTCAATGTTAGAGTCGTTGATCGATGGAACAAGTTATCAGCAAATGTTGTCGGAGCCAACACAATAACTACATTCAAAAAAAGACTTGACGCGCACTGTAAAGTAAATGGGTATGGTAGTGCGAATTCGTATCTAGTCCCCCGTATCGATTAGTTGTAGTGGTAGTGGTAGTTGTAGTTAGTATTTTTCATATCCTATCATTCTGCACTATGAAACTTCCATGTTCCTATCCTCTTTAGGGGCATGGTATAATTTTTCCAACTGTTTTCTTACAAGTAGTTGATAGTAGTAGTATGTAGTTCAGCAGATACCCTCGTTATGGACCAATAGGTCTCCTGGGTCTGTTATTCCTATGTAATCCTATGTAAAAAAATCCTCCTCTTCCTCTTCCTCCCCCTCCTCCTCCTATCCTTACATTATACTTAATTAAATAACTTACTATCCTCCTATCCTTATATCCTACTTTCCTATCCTTTCTCCCTTATTATCTACTTTGTGTATGTCGTTCAATCAAACAGCCATGTAAGGACTTTAAAGGTATGTTGGGTGTTTGTGTTTCCTTGATTCCTTTGGTATTCCTCTTCCTCCTCCTCCTTGTGAAGTGAGTGAGTGAGTGAGTAAGTAAGGAGTGACCATCTACAAAGCATACATTACCCTTTTCTCTATTAACATTTTCTCTTCAATCATCGTCATATTCAAGACCTAATATCAAAAACCTGTCTCCATTCTCAATCCTCCTTGATTATACCCTATGAAAACATCCCCTCCACCCTGCTCTTTACCTGCCTCCATTCTGAACCCTCCATGTTATCACCTCAGACATCTTCCTCGCCCTTCTAATTAGCCTTTTCACCACTCATCTTTACACGTACACTCGACATAGTCCTTCAGTAATGACTACGTGTATTTAGGTCTATTTCCTTTGCAGTCTGAGCACAGGGACTTTCCTTTGCTAT
>JACEEZ010009494.1:0-2500 GCA_016584305.1 Chionoecetes opilio | reverse complement strand
CTTTACCTCCATTCGTAGAGCTTTCATATGTTTTCTGGTCAATAATGTTCCTTCACTTCTCGCTAGACAGGGGGCGTTGAAAGGTGCGTGACTTCGCTGGAGGAACGATCAGCGCTTCTAGTTGCAGCGAGTAACTAGAAGGCAGGGAATGGCAGGTGTAGAATTAAGGTGATTACTAGGGGGGAGCGAAGCGGGGCGGGTCTGTCGAGGTTAGGAACGTAGGTAGGTTTATTTTTGGGGTGTTAGAGTGGAAAGGTTTTGATTTGGGGGGGGTTAGGTGTTAGGAACGTGGTGAAGATGTGTTAGGAACGTAGGTAGTTTTTTTTTTGGGAAATAGAGTGGAAAGGGTTTTTTTGGCGGTTTTTTAGGTGTTTTTAGGTGTTAGGAACGTGGTGAAGGTGTGTTAGGAACTGGTCATTTTTTTGGGGGGTGTTAAGAGTGGAAAGGATGATTGATTTGGGTCTTTTTTTTAGATTGTTTTTTAGGTGTTAGGAAGTGGTGAAAGGTGTGTTAAACTTGGTCAGGTTTTTTTGGGGTGTAAGCAGGAGGATGATTAACGAAAGGGCTGGTCTTTTTACTCGCCTGTAATATTTTAGTTATATTTTGGGGTGAAAGTTGTTATATTTTGGGGTGAAAGTTGTTATATTTTGGGGTGAAATTTGTTATCTTTTGGGGTGAAATTTGTTATCTTTTGGGGTGAAATTTGTTATCTTTTGGGGTGAAATTTGTTATATTTTGGGGTGAAATTTGTTATATTTTGGGGTGAAATTTGTTATATTTTGGGGTGAACTTTGTTATCTTTTGGGGTGAAATTTGTTATCTTTTGGGGTGAAATTTGTTATATTTTGGGGTGAAATTTGTTTTTTTTTGGGGTGAATCTTGTATAGGGAGAGAGGGAGAGGTAACGGCGAGACATCTCAGGTCGAGGATTTGAGGGTAGCGGTTAACCTTGGATTATTTTTTAGTCTGAGTGAACGTCGTGAGAATTAAAGTAGTCATTGGGTCGTGGTGGACAGAAACTGCATGTCAACCTTTGCTTCAAGACTGTATTGCTTAGAACCGCCTGTCCGCCTATCCACAGGCGGTTCTAAGCAATACAGTCTTGAAGCAAAGGTTGACATGCAGTTTCTGTCCACCACGACCCAATGACTACTTTAATTTCACGACGTTCACTCAGACTAAAAAATAATCCAAGGTTAACAGCTACCCTCAAATCCTCGACCTGAGATGTCTCGCCGTTACCTCTCCCTCTCTCCCTATACAAGATTCACCCCAAAATATAACAAATTTCACCCCAAAATATAACAAATTTCACCCCAAAAAAAAACAAATTTCACCCCAAAAATAACAAATTTCACCCCAAAAGATAAAAAAATTTCCCCCCAAAAATATAAAAATTTTCACCCAAAATATAACAATTTCACCCCAAAAATAACAAATTTCACCCCAAAAATAACAAATTTCACCCAAAAAATAACAAATTTCCCCCCCAAAAATAACAACAAAAATTTCACCCAAAAATAAACAAATTTCACCCCAAAATATAAAAAAATTTCACCCCAAAATATAACCCCAAATTTCCCCCCAAAAATAACAAATTTCACCCAAAAATAAAAACAAATTTCACCCAAAATATAAAAATTTCACCCAAAAGATAACAAATTTCACCCCAAAAGATAACAATTTCACCCAAAAGATAACAAATTTCACCCCAAAAAAGAAAACAAAAATACATATTTATGGAACAATTCTTTAGGTCTGTTCAAGGGGTTCATGTTAAGTTTCTTTTTTAAATGTACTTGTTGGCATCTCCTCCTATTAATTCTTCCCTGTGGCTTTTGTTTCGCATCCTCCTGCCCTGTGTAATGGTTGTAGGTGTGTATATGTTGTAGGTTCTCCATTCTGCCCTTCTGCACTGAAGCAATACAAAATATATTATACGTGAGAAAGATGGTAGGGGAGCCGACGTTTGATGACACTACCTCTATTAGTTCATCTCTATATCTATATACTTGAAGAAAAGTCAATAGCCACATTCTAAGATTTTTTTGTCAACTAAATGCTAGTAATTAGATGTCCCTCAGGGATAAATTTCTCCTTAGAATCCTGATCTTTCCCCGGGTTGGGAGATGCCGCTCCAGACGCTTTCCGGAATGTAATAAACAGTAATAGGGGATTTTTCCAGAATTCCCGACATCTCTTAATTAAGATGACGTACCGCGCGGCATGTGGAACCAGCTTTTTTTTTCTCTTTTTTACATCACATCTTTTCCGCATTTTTTCCAACATTTTACATCCTTTAGCCTCCCGCTCCCTTCTTGGTTCCCTTTTCCACTCGCGACGAAGATTATTTATTTTTCTACAGATGTAACGATAGAATTTGATATGGAAAAGCGTAGATTTAATAAAGAAATAGGGAAAAAAAAAAAAAAAAAAACTTGGGGGGGTACAATTTTTGGTGGTAAATGGGTGGAATGGATCAGTGTAGGTGGTCAATGGA
>JACEEZ010009493.1:0-11480 GCA_016584305.1 Chionoecetes opilio | reverse complement strand
GACACCTGCATCAGGGCGACGCCTCGCTCAGCGAAGTGTTCACAGTGCGCAGTTCTTGACGCAGGCGGCGGCGGCGGTATATCCCGGATTGTCGGGGCACGTCGTTGGGTCGACTGCCAGAAGACCCGCATCCAATCCAAGGATCTCGAAGAAGGACGGCGTGACAGACGTCACGAAACTTGAAAACAGTTTTCTTTGCCAGATCAGTGGATGTAAGCCGACCGTTGCTCGTCGAGGAGGGTCATCGAGCCCTCTCCTCCTGCAGAGCCCTCACCATCTCCCGCTTCGTTTTCAATGGCCAGGTGATTGTCGAAGAACGCAAGAGCAACTCTCCTCTCGCTCAAGTACCAGAGATGGCACCCGAAGACCGTTGCCGTCGCCATGGCCACTCCCCTGTCGGGGTAGGACACCAAACATCTTGAGAAAGTTGGAGGGTCTCGTGCCGGTCCGCAGTCGAGAGGGTTTGAAAGCGACGAGGCGTCAATTTCCCAGATTTCTCTCCTGCAGTGAGAGCTACTGCGGTCTCCCCCGGAGATGGGAGGACTGCCTTGGCACGATTGCGTATTGGTCACACTTTATATACACATGGATTCCTTATGGAGGGGGGCCACCTCCTTACTGTGATGATTGTTTGGTCCTCTTGACTGTGCGGCACTGCTGGTTGAGTGTCCTAGTCTTGGGCCCACGTGAGCAATTCTTGCCCGGGTTTGTCGGGGGTCTTACGGTGCCTACCGTCTCTCCCGGGCATTGGGAGAGAGGGTTTCTCCCCGGGACATGAGGTCCATACCTTTATTGAGAGGGTTGGCCCTTCTCAACAAGTTATGTGTTTTTAATATCTTTTTTTATTGTTTTAATACAACTATTGTTCTTTTATTTTATTTGTTATTTTAAAATATTTTGATTATATCTTAAAATTTGTTTTTTAATATTACTTTTACTGTATTTTTTGTAACAGGCTAAATAACCCCCCGTTCGGCGCCTTAAAACAAAAACCTATTATTCCGCGGGGGGCGGAAATGCTCGGGGATCGGGGAACAGGTGATCTTGATGCGTAAATGATTTCGCCACCCAGGGGGCACGGTGGGGGCCCCCGGACGCAATATCCTGATCCCACACAGCGGTGTCCCTCGGGACGATCAGCGACAGCACCAGCAGTTATCCCTCCCGGCGACAGTTTTAACTTATGACGAAATCCAGCCCAAAACGGACTAGAAGGGGGGCCAGGAGATACTTTCCCAAAAAAACCAGTAAAAAACATGTTTGAAAGGGTTTTCAGATTCAAAGCTGTGAATAAACCCAAAAAGTCATGCATGTTTTATAAAAAAACCCAAAAACCCGAACCAGTAAAATTATTGTGAAATATTCAATTTTGCCCATTGGGGCGACCCTAAATATAAATTTTTTTCTAAAATATTTTGCACACACTTTTTAAAGAGTAAATGGATAAATATGACTGCCATCCATTTAAAATTCAAAAAATTGCCAAATAAGGGACACCTAACAGTCATCTTCTAAATATTAGAAAAAAGATGCCAGTTCTTTCAAAACACCCCAAAAAAACATTCGGAAAACAAAGTTCGGGCCTCAAAACGGGAATGCCCAAAAAATGTTTTGGGTTTTTTAAAATTTAAAGTTTAAACACCTTTTTTTTAGGGGTTCATAAACCCCACTTTTTCCCCCCCCAAAAACACCGATTTCCCACCCCCCCCAAAGCTTTTTGGTTAGGGGGGGGGGGGGGGGGGGGAAAAAAATGGTGATTAGCTTTTGGGTTGAAACGTATTTAAAAAAATTTTTTGTTTAGTCCTAAAAAATACGGAATGCCGGGAGCCAAAATTTGACCGTTTTTCCCGGGTTTTTGGTTTGGAACTTTTGCCAAAGGGAAAACTCCCCCCGAAAAATCAACCAAACTCTCGCCGCAGGGATACTCCCGAGTGGAAATTTTGGCGATATTTCCCCACTTGAAATATATAAAAAGGAAAGCTAACCTAACCAAACCCACTTAGCCACCTAACTTTTCAGGCTATTTTTCGTTTTTAAACCCCTAAATGCAAAAACACGGGTAATAGGAACCCACGCTGAGTAAAAAGGGGAACACTCGCCGACGTGGCGAGAATTTCCCTATCGGCGACAGTTCCAAGTATTTTTTCCCCTGTGCTTAAGATTTTCCCACCCTAGCTTACTGTTTAATGTTGATTTTACTAGAGAGCCAACCAGGTAGCACAACACTGGAAAAACCCAGGACAGACGCGGGCAGCCGTGCCCCACAAAAACCGGAAATCACAAGACGAAAAAATAAAAAAAAAAAATAAATCGGGTTTCCGACGTTTTTTTCGGAAAAGCATGGGATTTTTGCCTACATTTCTCTTAATTACAAGGTCGTTACACCATTTAATCACAGGAGATCCTTTTTCTCACAGTGTCTTCCATCACAATAAGGGGCAAGATTAGGGAGCAAAAAAAAAATACAGGACACAAAAAGAAAAACATTAATTTCGAGTAAAGCTAAACTTTTAGAAAACAGGAACCTCCACCACCTGAGTCAACTAAGCAGTAGATTCAAAAATGTTATTTTTTTTTTGTACCCTTTAATTTCTACTGAATCCCCTGAGAATTCTATTAAATTTTACTTTCTCTATTATTTCGTTTATGCTTTGTTGTGATATGAACTATAGTTTTCTTTTCGTTCTGTTTCTCTTTTGTTTTTTTTTTTTCTCCTCTCTCACGGGAGACCGGTTTTAAAGGCCCCGGGGCCCGGGTGTTTTGAAAAGTTCTAACGCGTCTCTAAAATATCTTTTGGGACTTATATGTCTTTGGAAGTTCGTAACGCGTTTGAGGGATTTTTAAACGTCTTTGCGAACATCCATCCGCCATATTTTTTTGTTTTTTCCCCCATCATATTTTTTCATAGTCTAAGGGTTTCTGAAGAGCACTGCACACGTTCGTAGGGTGCATGAAAGGGGTTTTTTTTTAATAAAAGCCATATAAATTATATTTTAGTTGTTTTTCTGTTGAGTTTTTTTATGGTTGGTCAGGACGCTGTAGGGGGGAATGTGAAGGGGGCAATGAAAAAAAGGGGCTACTATAGCGTGCGTCTACCGGGACATTTGATTAGCGTGCGGGCACGGGGCATTTGCACTATTTGCTGCGGTCTACCGGGACATTTGCACTTAGGGCGGTTTTCCGGGAAAAGTTTACCTAAGGTCGGTCTACATATCACTCGTTACTTACACTCAACACTTTAAACGGCCACACACACACCGGCGCGGCCTGCCGGCCGACAAAAGGGGGGTGGTAGAGGCGCCCTGTGTGTGTGGGGGTTGTTTTTTATCCGGGGGGGCCCGCGCAGCGGCCGGGTGAAAAACATCGGCGCTTTAAAATTCCGTCCCGGGGCGGCCTGCCGCCTGCGTGGGTGGGTGCCTTCCGGGGGCGGCCCGCCCCCCAGTCGGGCCCGAAATGACATTGTAGCGTTTAATTGATTTTGATAATATAGGTTTAATATGACGTTTTTATATAGTATGGTTTTTATATAGGTATTTTTATATGGGTGACAGCGCCATCACCAAAAGTCATTTTCGACACGGATTCATTTTGTCCCCCGGTGGTCGACGTGTACTTATATTTTTATGAGGCGGCCCGGTTTTTGGGTGGGTCTCGTCCGGCGAACGATCCTGCCATTTTTGTCGGCCCCAAGGCCGCGCCGGTTGTGTGTGGCCGGCTTTACATTGACTGCAATTTCTATTTTTTAATGATATTTTCTATTATACAGTAGATATTATAGAAAAAACAAAAATTTAGTAAGTAATTTATTAAAACAGGCCCAGTTCCCACCCCCGCACTTATTTTTTTGCATAAAAACTACCACATCGGACAGGGTCTGCTTTTGGTATTTTAGAAGATGCTTTCACGTAAAAACTTAACCACGTTTCTTTTCCAGATGACACTTCTGTAAATTTTTTCAACAGTATTTTAAGGAGGGGTGTAGACGATTTCTCGGCTTGAATTTTTGGAGAATACTGAGACATTACTTCGTTGATTCATTTTACAAGGTTGAGTAGGGGCCCCTAATCATAGGGAAGGTCAGGTCAGGTGTGGACTTGTTAGAATGCACATTAAAGTTTTGGGATATGGCAGGTCAGGCGGAATCTTTTTTAGACCCCAGTAGGGAAACTTGAATGCAGGGCCCAACTTATAAAGTTTAGGTTGTCCTAGGATTCGTCCCAACCCTGGTCCCCAAAGGGTTGAGGAAAATCTAAAGTGGCCCACAAAAACCGGCGCGGCCTTCCGGCCCACGAAAAAGGGGGGGGCTAGAGGGGCCGGGGTGGTGTGGGGGGTTTTTCATCGGCGGGGGCCCCTTTGCAGCGCCCCGGGTGAAAAAGCGACCTTGAAAAAAGTCCGGCGCGGCTGCCCCTGCGTGTGTGTGGGTGCCTTCCGGCGGGCCCGCCCCTCGCTGGGCCAGAAATGATAATTTTACCAGTTAAATTGTTTTTAATAATATAGGTATTATATTACGTATTTATATAGTATGACGTATTTATATAGGTATTATATATGGCGATTCAGCAATCACCAAAAGTCTTTTTGGACAGCGGATTATGTTTCTCATGGTGGTCCGACGTGTACTGTAATTTCATGAGGCGGCCGGTGTGTGTGTGGGTCTCGTCCGGAAAACGGCCCCGCATTTTTTGGGGGCCCGGGGACGGGCCCGCGGGGTGTGTGTGGGGCCCGGTTAAGACGCGCCCCTAGGCGGGGGGCTTGGAAAGCGCTGAGCGCACATTTAGCAGGATCCAATTTTGGTTTTCAGAAAACACACTAAGGTCACAGAAAATAAAAAATCAAAAACACAAGATTAATATTTCTATGATAATTGTGAAGCTACAAGAATAAATTTAAATCATAAAATAATTGTACCAGATATGAAAAACGTTCCGTTCAAAAGACACAAACATTGAATTGTTTTGCTCTACACGGAAAAATAAATTTTTCGGGACAAGTTTTTTCACCCTTGGCCAGCTTTTTAAGCAAAAAAAAAAGCCTAGCCTGCGAGGGGATTTCCATGCGAGATGATGGGGCGAAGAGTAGTCAAGGATGCCGGTATAAGGGACGAGGACTTCGCGGTCGTTTAAAGACACCGACTTTTTTTTCCGGGGCCTACAATAGGTTCTTTTTCAAATGGAGATGGGGTTTTAAATACGAGGTTTCGCGGTCTTTTTCAGAGAAACGACTATTTTTTTGCCAAATAGGGTTTGGGAATATTTTGGAGCCCCCTTTTCCGGCTTGACTGAAATAAATCCCGCAGTATTGTATGCTTTTTGTACTTCACATCTGAAAAGGGTTCCAGGTGCGCTCACCCTTTGGTTAACCCAAAGGCCGCATGAAAATATGAGGTCCCCTCAAAAAATTTAAGCCCAGTTGGGTTTGGGTTAGGTTGGGAAATTTTGTTTAAGGTTATTTAGGTATATTTTGTGGTTAAGGTTGGGTTTAGGTTAGGTATCTTTGTGGTTAAGGTTAGGTTGGGTTAGGTATATTTTGTGGTTAAGGTTGGTGAAATTTTTGGGGTTAAAGGGTTGTATACTTTGGGTTTAAAGGGTTGGGTTTAGGTATACTTTGGGTTTTTGGTTTTTTGGGTTCGGTTAGGTATATTTGTGGTTAAAGGTTGGGTTGGGTTTGGTTATTTTGGGGTTAAGGTTGGGTAGGTTAGGTTACTTTGTGGTTAAAGGTTAGGTTGGGTTTGGGTATTTTTTGGGGTTTTAAGGTTGGTTTGGGTGATTTTTACATATAGTGACTTTGATGATTTTTTTGGACCCATAAATCATTTATTTTGCCCCCCCCCCAAAAAAAAACCCCGTTTTCCCGCCATTTCCCCGGTTGTTGGTATAGGGGGAAGAAAAAAAAGAAGGGGTGAAGGATTTCTTCCCCAAATTTTTACCTTTTCTTTTTTAATAAATTTTTTATTTGCGAAAACCCATAAAAAAAAGTTTAAAAAAATGTATATTTTTGGTTAAGGTGGGTTGGTTTCTTTTAAAACCTATAGGGTTGGGTTGGGTTTTCTTTAAAAAACCTTACAGTTGGGTTGGGTTTTCATTAAAACCTAAAAGGTTAGGTTAATTTAAATTTTTTTTTTTTTTTTTTTTCTTTTTTTTTTTTTTTTTTTGGGCGCAAAAAAAAACACCCCTTTAGAGCAAGCACCTATTGAGGCCAAAAAAAAATAGTGGGTGTCTCTGAAAAACGCCCGCGAAACTCTCGCCCATTTTACGGGGATATTTTTTATTTTGCGCAAGCCCATTTTAAAAACAAAACAAAAATCCCCAAATTTTAGGGTACCAATTCTTTAAAAACACACTCCATCGAAAAAGCACTAAAAATTGGCCCGGGAAAAATTTTTGTAGAGTCTATAGGTTTAATGAAACCTAAATGTTGGGTAGATATATTTTGGGGGTTAAGGTTGGGGGTAAATCTTAAGAACAAAGGCTCCACCCTCTATTTTCTTCTTTAGCCAAAAAGCTTGGGGACATGGTGGGAAACCCCGGATTTTTTGGGGGGGGGAGCACACACAAAGGGAAATATGGCCCCCCAAAAAAATCCCCAAAATAGGGGAAATTTCCCCCGTCATAACTTTATCGGTGAAAAAAAATTTCCCCGATTTAAATCTATGTTAGGAATTTCCCAGTTAGGGATTTTTTGTGGGGAGTCATATTTTCCCCTTATGAGTGGCTCCTTTTGTGGGGGGGCCACATATAAGGGAAAAATTTCCCCCTAAAGTCCATAACAGGAAAATTTTCCTATTTGTTTTTTTTTTTGGGGGGGGGATATTTCCTTTTGGTGTGCTCCCCACCCAAAAACCCCCGGTTTCCACCATGTCCCCAAACTTGCGGCCCCTAGAGAAAATAGGGGATTTAGCCCTATCTAAGAGACAAAAATTACAGCCTAACCCAGCACCCTCTTTGAGCCCTTGGCTTTGGGACAACCCCAACCTAAGTACCTAACCTAAACAACCCAACCTGACCTGCCCTAAAAACCCAACCTAAAGGCCGTGTCACCAGACACTTTTTCCGGCATCTTTTGGGATTTTGCTACCAAAAGTGCCCGAGTGTGGCAAAATATCGCGTTCGTCACACGGCGCTTTGGCTAGAGCATCTTTGGGACCCCCAACCCCAAAATAAAAATTTTAACATTAGGGGCGCTGAAAATTTTTTAAACGGGGAGTAGCAAAGTAAGGACGGACTCATTTAAAATTAAAAAATGTCTTAAAGACAGAAGTATAAAAATAATACGTAGAGCCAACATTTTTGTCAGCTAGCGGGAGACTTGTTTTTAAGATTTTTCCCGGTTAGTTTGGGGGTTTTATTAAAACCCAAAAAAGGGAGGTTAGGTTTTATTAAAAACCCATAAGACCCCGACATTTTTCCCGGCAAGTTTTAAAGTTTTTTGATGGAGATACTGTTTTAATGGAAAGGTACCATAAAATTCGGTGTGATTTTTTTTTTTTTCTTTGGGCTTTCGCAAAAAAAACTATCTCCCTTAGAAATGCACCTATTGAAGACCCGGAAAAAAAAGTCGGTGCTGAAAAACGAACCCCAAAATTCGTCCCTTTTACCAATTGTGAGTTAGGTTTGGTTTGATTGGTTTTGTTAAGGGTTTTTGGGTTTGGTTATGTAAGCTTTGGGAGATTTGGATTTGGTTTTGTTGGTTTTTTGGTTAAAAAAAAACAAATTTTATGGTGCGCGGTTCCGGGGGGGGTTTGGGCCCCCCCCCAACACACCGCCAATCCTGGGGAAAATTTACCGTTTGTTTTTGGTCTCCTCGAGCCGACATTCTAAACCGTTTCTAGTGTAGATTTCTTTATTCTGGGGGCTTTAAACCCAATTTCCTTCCCATGGGGGCAATTGAATAATAATGCGATACAATAGGCCTACTACCCAGAATCTAGTTCTTTCAACCAAAAAATGTTAAGTTAGGGTTTGAGGGGGTTTGGGGATATTAACAATGAATCAAGAACAAATAAGAAAATTATCAAAATACGGCAGGGGAAGAGAAATAGAGTTATGGAATTGTTCCCTGCTTAAAAAATCACGACTTATTTAATTTTTAAAATTTTTTTATAGGAGCCACTCTAAACGCTTTTATTTAACATGATAAATTTTTTTTTTTTCATCAACAGTTTGGGGAGGAGCACTTCAATCTGTACACAAAATGATATCAAGGAGGAGGACATGACTACCCAGGTGAAAAATAACAACTCGTGACTTGTCTGCACTGATGGCCGTATTTTTTTGTGTTTTTTTTAATTACATCTCCCACAGTCGCACTTATAACCCTTTCGGTCCAAGCGGTTCGCTTGATTAGTTTGTATCAACAAGTTCGTCCCCGTAATCTATCCTATCACGAAAGTTTTTCAGGAGTGGGGGAGCACCTGTTTCGTCCCTTTGGGCGAGTCTTTTGCCGCCGCCCTGCCCCTAGGGCACCTCAACCTGTCCCAGCCAAACCTCGAAATAGGGCGGTCTTAGGATTTAGGATGCGCTCGAAGATTTTGACGCCGGCCGCCCTTTAAGACTCAACGATCTAAGGGCGAAATCCTAAATTTATAAAGTATGGGCCCCGGCCCCATGTAGACCGCAGCTATAGTACACCGAAAAAAGTGAAAAATTGGAAGGAACGAAGGGTACGGGGGTACGCAAGGTGTATGAAGAATGGATAGAGAAGAAAGGATTAAGTAAAATGAGTGCTGGAACGGCAGATAAACTAGGTAACCTTGATGTGTGTGTTTAGGGGGGGAAAAGGGAAACTAGCAATACAGGAGTTTCGTACCCAAGTTGTTTCGTACCCGGGTTTTTGGGTATTTGTTTCGTACACTGATTTGAGTTTTTTCGTAATCCCTGGTGTGTCGCTTCGTAACTCTATTCATCAAGTTAAACTCTGAGCTGAGTATACGAAACGACTATAGTTTCATATAGACTACGAAACAACTTTTAGGTGTACGAATTTACTGGTGTACGAAACAACTTGTGTACGAACTGACTGCATCCTCCTCTCATCAATGCTACGGAGAAGCAAAGATAAGAGACATTCGAGTGTACTAGACACTACGAGTGTACACCGGTGTACTAGTGCGTGGAATGCATGTACTGTAGGTGGAAAAGTGAAATACATAAAGGTATAAGTGCAGTTTAGACCAATGCAATACAACACAACCAATCGGTGGTTTTAAGTATCCTGAACGTTTCGTTCTTATTATAAGGAGTATTTCTAACCCACACAAAAGCTGTCTAGAATTTTACCAGTTCAGGTTATATTGAGGTTATAAGTTTGTAATTTGTTGTGTGGGGACGCGCCAGGAGGTTATATAGTGAGCATACGTCTTCAATTTTCAAATATTTCCCTTGGGGAGGCATGATATTTGTTTACATTCTAATGCAATTATGATTGGCTAACAATCTCAAAGGTTGATGAAATCTTTCCTCTGATTGGCCAAGCGACAGTCAGCTGAGTTCCATTCCTCATGGTCGGAACGGAACGGAACGAGCTTTAAGATCGCATCATCGTGAGCTAAGAACATTCGGACGATCCTTTGGAAAATACATTTTGTGGTGTTCGTAGCCAAAATCTAAGATGGCCCCTATGAACACTCTAAGATGATCTTAGAGGCGGAAAAATTACGAACGTTCGAACATCCAGCCCCTGGCCTATGAAGAAAAGGCCACCTGTAATATCAAGATCAAGCACAGTTCCTCATCATGATCGTTATGGAGATTAGGATTGATCTAGGTAAGGATTAGGGACTGCGGAAGGGACTAGGGATTATTATATGGATCATGGATTCTTATCGAGATTAGGATATATAATATCTACACAATCTATTCTAAAAGACTAACGATACCTGTCAGGTAAATAATTAAGAAATTATAATTAGTTGACCGATAAACAGTAGTTATGATTAATTGTATCATTGAGCCTGTTTGATGCAGTTTCTACTTTTCTTGTTTGATATCCATAAGCCGTCATATTCTCAGGAAATTCTTCACACCTCCCCATCACCGTCACACCAGATAAGAATCATAAGAACACAAAAACATAAGAACATAAGAAAGAAAGAATTACAACTGGCCGTGGAGACCACAACGTGGTAGTTTCTCTTACTAACACTATTACCTATAAAAATTAAAATAAATTATTTGATATGGTCAAAATGCCCGCGTGGTCACGTGCTGTTATGTAGTGAGGATGGTGTGTAATACCATTCCCTATCAACATTGCTAGTTAAGTAACTAACCACATGTCTGTGAAATGAAAACGAAAATAACTAATGTTGCAGGATGTACGTACATAAAAAATGAAATATTCATTCACACCTTCGACAACCAGAGTTGGTATCATTGTGTCATTTACACACGTAAAAGACCTGACTGATATGGACGATATGGCGCTCTCTTCTCTCTCTCTCTCTCTCTCAGTGGCCGAACCGAGGTTTTTGGGAATATAGGATTAATTTACGTATATATAAGACTTAGTGTTAATTCTTTTTAGGCTACTTCCCGAGGGCCGCACTGTATGTTAATCTAGCAAGAGAATCGGGCCGCATCAAAAGATTTAAAGGGCCAAATCCCATCAGCCCGCTTGTACGGCCGTCTTTCAACAACAAAGCTCAACAAAGGACGCACCACTCATCACCGCTTGAGTGGTATTTGTGGTAACTGGGCACAGTTGGCAACTCCGCTCGAGCGGACACCGCCGACGGGAGAGATGAAATTGAATTTAACATTGTACGGCGGCCGTTTCAGCGGGTACGGCGGTGCGGTAGACTTTGTTGTGACGTCATGGGGACGTCTTTGTTGTTGTATGGCGGCCGTACAAGCGGGGGAAGGTGGGAACCGGGGTTTAGAGGGCCCGGCGTTGCACAGGCTTGCTAACGGTATATTTCCCGTCTTTTGACATGCATGGTTTTTAAAAGACGGCACATTTCGAGCTTGTCTTAATCCTGCAAATATACAAATAGGTAAAAAACATACACACACACACACACACACACAACATACATAAAACAACACACACACAAGCAAACACATCGTACATACACACACGTGAATTGATTGAAATTTAAAGCCAAGAAAAAGGTGAATGTGCCAGACATCAGAGGCATATGGCACTCTGGCAAAGCATAAAAAGGGGGAGAGTTAAAGAAAAATAGCGAAACGGTGAGGAAGGGGAAAGAACGGAATGTTTCTGCAGGATGGTTAGATCAGATGTAGGATGTGGGTTGTGTGGAGGAAGGGCGGTTAAATTGTCCAGGAAAAAGGAAGGGGGATTCCGGGAAAATGTCCGCAAGACAGGGGCAGGGAAAGGGAGGGCAAATGGGGAAACGGAAAGGCATAGTAAGATGGGGGGAGGAAATTAGACAGTTTGACAGTGAGAAGCTTGACAGGGTGTGCAGAAGTTGGGAGGAGCCCTCTCACACCTGAAGCTGTCATAATATTTTACTGAAAAAG
>JACEEZ010009492.1:889139-905039 GCA_016584305.1 Chionoecetes opilio | reverse complement strand
AATTCCCAAGGAAACCCCCGGGGATTTAAACGGGTTTTTGGGGGGTGGGTCGGGGTACCTTTTTCAAAAAAAAATACCAACTAAAAACCCCGGGGGGTTTTTCCTTTTTCCCCTTTAAAAACCAATTTATTTTTGCCAATTTGTCCCTCCCATCTGACATCTCACATCTGCAAAAAACAAGAAGGATGTATTTGAGTCATCGATAATGTTTAAATCCCCTCTCCCCCTCCTAGACCCCCAACGCCCAGAACAACAAAAATGACACCTTTCCCCTGAGAAAATGAATTTCTCCAGAGAGGGGGGGGCTGACGAATCATCTCTTTTTTTAATTTAAATTAAAGGGAAAATCAGGCGCCCGCCCCATCATCAAGTTTTAAAATTACATCTATTTAATTTAAAAGGGGTTTAATTTAAAAAGGGGTCCCAAAACACGCTTAATGAGGCCAGCCGGGAAATTGATGCCACCTTTACTCTGTATTTTTTGATTTTTGAAATGAAATATTTTTTATTTTTTTTTTAACCGCGGGAAAAAAATTTTTTTTTAAAACCCCCTTTTTGGGGCGGGAAAGATTCTATAATTTTGTCTTTTAATACGTGGGCGGGAATTTCGATGGAAAATTGGGGACTTCCTTATTTATAGGGTTATAGCCGCAAAGCCGCCCTCCGGTGGATTTTTTGGTTTTTTACTTCCGCGGAGGGCTTTTTGGGTGGGGGGGCCCTTGGGCCCCCCCACAAAAAAAGGACTCCCCAAAGATACCCCCTTTTCCTAACTTTCCTAAAAAAAAATGGTGTAGAAATGTATGTATTACCCCCCCCCAAATTACTCACCATTCCCATCACCCCCCCACCCTTTCCCCTAAACCCATTACCCATCACCCCCCCACCCTTTCCCAAAATCACCCATTCCCCTCCCCACACACCCATTCCTCACCCATTACCCTCCCCCCCACCTTTTCCCCACCCCCCCCCATCCCCCCAAACCCAAATCCCCCCAAACCCCTTTCCCACTCACCCATAAAACCCCACACCCATTACCCTCACCCCCCCCCTTTCCCACCCCCCCCAATTACCCAACCCCCTACATAAAGGGTTTCCTAAATTTTCTGAAACCCCACTTTTTTTTTCACAATTATCGCAAATAGGCGGCAAAAAAAAAAAAAAAAGTGTTTGGGATCATCTAAAATTTGGGGTTTTTTAAAAAACCTTCCCCTGGTAAACCCCCGGTTAAAAAAAATTTGCCAAGGGAGGTGGTTTGGGGCCACGGGGGGGGGGAAAAACCCTAAAAAACCAGAAAAAACACACACCACACAAAACACACACACCCGCACACAGACAGACAGACAGACAGACACATTTTCCCGCTTTTTTATTTACCATTACCCATCCCCCCCCCCACCAAATTCCCTTTCCCCCCACCCACCCATCACCCCCAAAACCTCACCCCCCACCCTTTCCCTCCCCTCACCCCACCCCCCCTTTAAACCCATCACCCCCCCCCTTTCCCACTCCCCCCTTACCCCAACCCAAACATAAAGGTTTCCTCAATTCCTCGAAACCCCTTTTTTTTTCCCAAAAATTAAATCGCTAATAGGCTGCTAAAAAAAAAAAAAAAAAAAAAAAAAAATGATGGGGGGGGAATCATCTCAAATGGGCTTATAAAACCTTTCCCCCCGGGTTTCAACCCGGCCAAAAAATGTCCCAATATGAGGGGATTGCCCCCCGGGGGGGAAAAACCCTTTAATAAAAACACACAAAACACACCCCCAAAACACACACCCACACAGACGGGACAGCCAGACGACAGACAAACGGGACACATTTTCGCTTAAAATTATTAAAAAATTAAAAAATTTTATCATTTTAGTGAAATTTAAATTAATATACTACATGAAAGGACATTTGGACATCACCCATATCCTGCCCTCCATATATTTGCATTTTTTTCTTTTTTTTATTGCTGCTATTCTTTATATTTCATAGCCGAAAAAGCCCCCCCCGGGGGGAAAATTTTTTTTTTGGCTAGCCCCCTGCGGGGGCTATTGGGGTGGGGGGGCCTTCGGCCCCACCACCTGTTTTGGGGGGCCCTTTCCCCCCCACCAAACAGGACTCCCCAAAGATACCCCCTTTTCAAACCTTTTAAAACCGGGATGTAGAAATTTATGTTTTTCCCCCAAACCCATTCACTCACCCATTACCCATCACCCCCCACCCTTTCACTCACCCATTACCCTCACCCCCCACCCTTTTCACTAAACCCTTTCCCCCAACCCCCCCCCCCCACCCATTTCCCCAACCATTACCCATCACCAACACCCCCTTCCCATCCACCCTTACCCTTTTCCCCCCAACCTATTCCCTCACCCCCCCCCCCACACCCCCAACCCATCACCCCCCCCCCCCATTCACTCCCCCATCACCCCCCCCCCCAAATTTACCCATCCCCCCCCACCCATTCATTTCCCCATTCCCCAATAAACCCCTACATAAAGGGTTTTTCCCCCAATTTCCCTCGAAACCCCAAATTTTTTTTTTCCCCAATTATCCGAAATAGGCTGCAAAAAAAAAAAAAAAAAAGTGTGGGGATCATCTCAAAATTGGGCTTAAAACCTTCCCCCCTGGTAAAACCCGGTTTCCAAAAATTTTTCCCTTTATGGGATTGCGCCAGGGGGGGGCGGAACCTTACCAAAACACACAAAACCAAACACACCCACACACCCCACACAAAGACAGACAAAACAGACAAAACTTTCGCTTATTTTTAAACCCTTTACCCATCACCCCCCCACCTTTTTCCCTAAACCACCCCAAACCCACCCACCCCCAAAACCCAATCACCCCCCCCCCAAAATTTCACTCCCCCTCCCCCCAAAAACCCTTTAACCCATCCCCCCCCCTTTCCCATCCCCCTTTAAACCCATCCCCCAACTCCGGGTTTTCCCTCAATTCTCGAAAACCCCATTTTTTTTTTCCAAAATTTTACGAAAAGGGCCCGCAAAAAAAAAAAAAAAAAAAGGGAATCGGTTTCTTTTCAAAAAATTGGGTTTTTAAAACCTTCCCCTGGTAAACCCCGGTTCCAAAAATGTCCCCAAAATGAGGTGTTTGGGCGCCACGGGGGGGGGGGAAAACCTATCCCCAGACACACCCCCCCCACACCAAAACACAAAACACCGGGACAGACAGACAGAACACACTTTCGCTTATATTTCCCAATTTTTAAACCCATCACCCCCCCCCCCTTTCCCTCCCCCAAATCCCCCAAAATACACCCCCCAACCCATAAACCCCCCACCCAATTCCTCACCCATCCCCCCACACCCATTACCCATCACCCCCCCCAATTCACTAAACCCTTTTTAACCCAACCCTACATCAAGGTTCCCTCAATTGGAGAGAACTGAAACCTTCGGGGAAATTTGCCAGTGGTCGCGGGGCAGTTTTTAAACTAAAAAGGTTTTGGTCTACTGGGTTTTTCCCCCGGGAAACTAATATTTTTAACAAAATCAATTTCGCCAAATAAATTTTGATGCAAACCGAAACGGAAAAAAAAAAAAAGAACGTTTTCTTTTTGTTCTATTTAAGTGTATGCATGACATGCTTACGATTAAAACGTTCTAAGATAGAAATTTTAAATGAAAATTTAAAACTGCCTCAAGAGAAAAAGCTTAATATTTTTTTTACATTTTATTGTGGCATGAAAAATTTTGGGGGCGATGTTCACACGGGTTTTTTTTTAAGACAGTACTGCTGCGTCTGGAAAAAAACGCTTGTAAAAATTACAATAAGAAAATCCCTTTGGGAAAACGAAGAATTTAAAAAAAATTTCCCAAATCGGCTTTTTGCTGGCCCACAATGTAGGTTAAAAAAATTGGGGGAGGCGACACCCCCGCGGGGGGAGTGGTGGCGGGAGATTGTGGCGGGGAGAGGGGAAACAAAAAATTGCTATTTTACGGGGGTCGACTCATTGCACTTCCCGGCTTTTCATCTGATTGATCCCCAATAATAAAAGGAACCCTATGACTGCCTAGGGATAGATAACTTCTAAACAAAACGTTATTGACTGTATTATCATAGGTTTAAAATTTTTCACTCGCCTCCCCCAACTATAACCCACTTGGTTATTTTGGTTTTAAAAACTGTTTTAAAAGAATCAGGGTTCTAACAAAATACAATTAAAGAAAATCGTTCTTAAAATTATACTTTTGTGTTTTTTGTGCAGTGGGAAAAAAGCCCATATTTTTTTTTTCCCAAATTGCCAATTTTCACCAAATTTTTTTTAAAAATTGGAGTTAAAACTTGCCAAACGGGCCCTGGCAAATTTTGGAGTTGCCAAATTCCCCTCTAATTCTCGAACCCAATTTTGTTTTCCCCAATTTCGCTAAAAGGGTGCTAAAAAAAAGGGAAAAAAAAAAAAGGGGGTTTGGACATTTTTCATAATTTGGCTAAAACCTTCCCTGGTCAACCCGGTTTCCAAAAATGGGGGCCTAGAAAAGGGGATTGCGCCACCGGGGGGGGAAAACCCATACCAGACACACACCCCACACAACACAAAACAACACCAAAACAAAACAGA
This sequence comes from Chionoecetes opilio, assembly GCA_016584305.1. Classification (NCBI taxonomy): domain Eukaryota; kingdom Metazoa; phylum Arthropoda; class Malacostraca; order Decapoda; family Majidae; genus Chionoecetes; species Chionoecetes opilio. The sequence continues at coordinate 900,469 of JACEEZ010009492.1, read as the reverse complement.
CAAAACAAAAAGGCAGAAACCCCCAAATTTCGCTTTATTTTAAAACCCTTAAAAAATCACCCCCACCTATTCCCTCACCCATCCCCCCATCACCCCCAACCCATAAACCCCCCCACCCTTCATCAAACCCTCCCCCCCCAAAACCCATTACCCACACCCCCACCCATTCACTAAACCCTTAAACCCCTTCCCCCATACACAAGGGTCCTCAAATTTTCGCAAACCCCTTTTTTTTTTCCCCGATTCTGCTAAAGGCTGCTAAAAAAAAAAAAAAAAAAAAAGTGATCGGATCATCTTTTAAGTGGGCTTATGACCTTCCCCTGGTCGACCCGATTCCAAAAATGTGTCATATGAGGTGTTTGCGCCACGGGGGGCGGAACCTATACCACACACACACACACACACACACACACACACACACACACAGACAGACAGACAGACAGACAGACAGACAGACAGACAGACAGACAGACAGACAGACAGACAGACAGACAGACAGACAGACAGACACACTTTCGCTTATATTATTATAGATGGATGCCCTTTACATATTAGAATTTTTTTTTTTCTTCATAATTTGTTTTCTTGCTACAAATATATTCACAGCAAATTTATAGACACACTTTATGTGAGATACAGACGCCATGGCAGTACGTTTAACTATTTTATAAAGTCATATTTACGACGGTCATTCCATTCATAAGGGTCAAAAACATCGTCTGAGTATAGTACCGAGACATGATATACTGTAAAGGCTATAAAGGCTTGTACGAGTATATACAGAGGCGCCTTCACAGTGATTCCTGAATATACTGTTATGTCTCCCTCTTCCTTTATTTCCTCGTCACATATAATTATAATCGGCTGTCTGTTATTTCTTCGTCACATGTAATTATAATCGGCTGTCTGTTATTTCTTCGTAACATGTAATTCTAATCGGCTGTCTGTTATTTCTTCGTCACATGTAGTTATAATCGGCTGTCTGTTATTTCTTCGTCACATGTAATTATAATCGGCTGCCTGTTATTTCTTCGTCACATGTAATTATAATCGGCTGTCTGTTATTTCTTCGTCACATGTAATTATAATCGGCTGCCTGTTATTTCTTCGTCACATGTAATTATAATCGGCTGTCTGTTATTTCTTCGTCACATGTAATTATAATCGGCTGTCTGTTATTTCTTCGTCACATATAATTATAATCGGCTGTCTGTTATTTCTTCGTCACATGTAGTTATAATCGGCTGTCTGTTATTTCTTCGTAACATGTAATTCTAATCGGCTGTCTGTTATTTCTTCGTCACATATAATTATAATAATTATAATCGGCTATCTGTTATTTCTTCGTCACATGTAATCATAATCGACTGTCATTTTTGTTTATATCGCAGCAAAATTGATCTACTTTGCTTTAAACTATCAAGTTATTCTCATGTGTTATTATTATTTTCATTATTATTACATTACTGTATTGTTATTTTATCATTATTACAGATCATTATAATCGACTGTCATTTTTGTTTATATCACACCGAACTTGGACTACATAGTTTGCTGTACACATTTAAGCTTTTCTGTCATGTGTTATAATTCTTCTTCTTTATGTTTTTGAGTTAAATATTTTCGCGTCATGCCTGGGAATGCGCCACGTTGTTGTTTATTGTTGCAAAAACACATTATACATATGTTTGAAATGATGACAAATAGTCCGGGGCAATCCAACACACTGCTTAATTACCTCAGTTCTAAATTTAGTGACCTCGGGGATGCAGGTAAATTACCAGTCGTCGTAATTCCATATGAGCTTTCATGATGGAAATAAGCCACATTTTACATTGTCCATAAAAATTATACCAACCAAACATCGATAACAACGGGGACAAAAAATAACAAAAAAGATTACGATAATGACGAAAGCTGGAATGAGTAAAAAATTTAAAATCAACACTTTTACTAATAATGACAAAACTACTGATAATTATTATTATTTTTAAATTTTTAAATTTTTAATTTTTTTTTTTTTTTTTTATTTTTTTTTTATTTATTATATATATATATATCCATAACATATACTAACATATATATATATCTATAAAATATATATATTTATATAATATATATATATATATATATATGCAGCATATATATATATATATATATTATATATAAAATATATATATATATATATATATATGCACACACACACACACAACACACACACACACACATATATATATATATATATATTATATATAATATATATATATTATATTATATATATATATTATATATATATATATATATATATATATATATTAATTTTACAATATATAAATTAGTATGGTTTTTTTGTTTTTTTTGGAGAGAGAGAGAGAGAGAGAGAGAAGAGAGAGAAGAGAGAAAAGAGGAGGAGAGGGGAGAGAGAGAGGGGAGGAGAGAGAGGAGAGAGAGGAGAGAGGAGAGGAGAGGGGAGGAGGGGGAGAGAGGAGAGAGAGAGAGAGAGAGAGGGGGGAGAAGAGAGGAGAGATGAGGGGAGAGGAAGAGAGAGAGACGAGAAGAGAGGAGAGGATCATCTCGGGTCTCTTTACTTCACTACAGATCCTAAACGAAATCCCTGAGATCTTATGTGAGGGTGCAGGAAGAGGAAATGTGTGTGTGTGCGTGTTGTGTGTGTGGGTGTTTTAGTGTGTGTGTGTGGGGTGTGTGCGGGGTTTGTGTGTGTGTTAGTGTGGTGTGTGTGTCGGTGTGTGTGATGGGTGGTTGCGTGTGTGTGTGTGTGCGTGCGTGTGTGTGTGTGTGGTGTGTGTGTGTGTGGCGGTGTGCGTGGTGTGGTGTGGTGTGTGTGTGTGTTTGCGTGCGTGTGTGTGTGTGGTGTGGTGTGTTGTGTGTGTGTTGTGTGTTTGGTGTGTGTGTGTGTGGGTGAATAAGAATATATAATTGCATGCTTCAACACACCACACACACCACCCACACACACCACTCTCCCTCTCCAATGGTAGTCAACAACTTTACTGCCGACCCTAACTCTCTGGGTTTTGCCAAGTGAGAGCCATGATTAATTTAGGCCACACGTCTCTCTCTCTCTCTCTCTCTCTCTCTCTCTCTCTCTCTTTTCCCCTCTCTCTCTCTCTCTCTCTCTCTCTCTCTTCTTTTCTCTCTCTTCTCTCTCCTCTCTCTCCCCTCTCTCTCTCTCTCCTCTCTCTCTCTTCTCTCTTCTCTCTCTCTCTCTCCTCTCTCTCTTTTCTCTCTCTCTTCTCTCTCTCTCTCTTCTCTCATATCTCAACACGCAAGTAACATTAGTATACCCAATAAACAGTAAGGCATAGCGTGAGATGCAATACCATATATGCAACAAAAAAAGAATGGAAATATGTAAAAAATCAACCTTACTGCAAAAAGACAAAGCTGCTTAAGAGACATGGTTTTTCTATAAGGAAATTACCTCTAAATACTTGGCTGATGCTTTACATGGATTAGCACAGAGCCGATGTTAGGCGATGTGCTAGCAATGCTCAAAGGCTTACATCAGCTTTAGTTTTATGCTCAGTTATACATTAGAGACGTAATAATACATTCGAACCAGCCGTGTAAAATATTATGAACATGTGAATATTGGTTTTCCTTTACATCACAAAGGACTGGCCAAGGGTAAAAAAAAAAGTAACAAAAAGTCCGCGTAATTGCCAGTCGCTATAAAGAAGACAGTCAGAGAATATAGAAAGGAGGGGTGGGACAATTTAGTTCGGGAGGTGTCTTGTTACTCTCCTGAATAGAGTAATAAATGTATGTAACTCCTTCATGTTTGCAAAGATGTACAGTAAGACATCAAATATTCCCTCACTTTCATTTCACTCTTTTTTTTTCCGTCCATAACTTGTCTTATTTCAGTAATTTTTCTATATGCATTACACTTCATGAAAAAGAAAGTTTATGAGGACTGAGTTAATACTTTGTCTTACTCATATGCAAACGTTTCACTTGTCCCCATGCAAAAAAATGTCTTCGTGTATAGACGAATAAATCTGACTATTTGTTTTCTTGTAAAGCTTGTAAGGGGGATATATGTTATGTTCATCAATTGTTGAGAGAAAGAGAGAGGGAGAGGGAGAGGGAGCGAGAGCGAGAGCGAGAGCGAGAGCGAGAGCGAGAGCGAGAGCGAGAGAGCGAGAGCGAGAGCGAGAGCGAGAGCGAGAGCGAGAGCGAGAGCGAGAAAACGAGAGCAGAGCGAGAGAGGGAGGAGGGAGGGAGAGCGAGAGAGAGAGAGAGAGAGAGAGACGCACACATAATATTCTGTCTCTCACTCCCTCTCCAAACAACGTCATGACCAGTATTTTCACTCATTATCTCCCTAATTATACCATGTAATTACACGTCTCTCTTCGCTCCTCCCACACAATGCAGGGAAGGTCATGCAAGGTAATCATCGCGGTGGTGCAACAATAGAATAGCATCAAAAATTACATAAATCTGACTTGCACTCCATTAATTTATCTTGTGGTGAATCCATATATAGTATGTACGTTGGTTTTAACTATTGTCGCTCTCTCTCTACTCTCTCTCTCTCTCTCTTCTCTCTCTCTCCTCTCTCTCTCTCTCTCTCTCTCTCTCTCTCTCTCTCTCTCTCTCTCTCTCTCTCTCTCTACCAACATGTGTCTATATATAGTTAAACAGGCTTAAGGCCCTTTAAAAAAAAAAATTCATTGATATAAAAACTAGGGAAAGCGTGGAAGGGGTATACGATGCAAGTTGTGCGTTGTATTTACTATAGTGTGTGTGTGTGTGTGTGTGTGTTCGCGTGTGCGTGGCGTGTGCGGTGGAGGGTGCGTGGGTGTGCGTGTGCGTGTGGTCGTGTGTGCGTGTGTGTTGTGTGTGAGTGGTGTGGTGTGTGTGTGTGTGTGTGTTGTGTGGTGCGTGCGTGCGTGGGGTGCGTGCGTGCGTGGGTGTGTGTGTGTGTGCGTGTGTGCGTGGCTTAACACAGTAAAACACAGCGGCCTGCTCAGGATATAACAGCTGAGGAGACACGTATGAAATTACTCTAAGATCGATATTTGCTTCGTTAAAAAAGGAAAGATTAGGAGGAAGATGAGGGCGAGAGATAGAGGAGCGGAGGTGGAGAATGAAGATTAGAGAGAGAGAGGGAGAGATAGGAAGATAAGAGGCAGCAGTAGACATGATAAATGGATACGGGAGAATCATTAAAGGAAAAAAGTAGGAGCAAAAGAGAGGAAATAAACAAATAAGTGTCATTATGAACATCTATCCATCAAACAACTCTTGAATATGTTGTCCGATTGGATTATTTTACCTCAAAAAAGCATCAAATTAACATTGAAAACATGATAATAAACAAACAAAAAAACTGCACACAACACGTTAAGATTACATCCTTATTAATATAAGGAAAAGTACATACGAATGAGAGAGGAGAAGGAGAGAGAGAGAGAGAGAGAGAGAGAGAGAGAGAGAGAGAGGAGAGAAGAGGAGAGAGGAGAGAGAGAGAGCGAGAGCGGAGAGGGGAGAGAGAGAGACGAGAGGAGAGAGCGAGAGAGCGAGAGAGAGAGAGCGAGAGAGAGAGAGAGAGAGAGAGAGAGAGAGAGAGAGAGATAACGTGTGTATGTGAGGGATATAACTAAAATTCAGTTATTGAATGACAGAAAAGCTTTGGTGTTCCTACGATTCCCTGATGAGGTGGTCCACTAATTAATATTACGAACCTTTGGGGACCTTTAAAGTTATGCTAATAACATATACTAATAGTTACTGTTCATTTCTTATGTTCAGATTTTCGAATATGTCCTAATTTTATTCGTCTTCCATATCATAACAGCAGCTTTTTTATATCCCTCTATTCACATATATCTTTTATTAACTTTTTTTTAAACATTTTCTTTGGTCTTTACAGTTTTCCATTTTCTTTGCCAATTACTTTCTCATATATCCTCTACCAAAAAGGCCATTCTGTTTCTATTTTCGATATCGTTTCCAATATTCTGTTTCTCCACTGTATCTGACTATGCTTCCATTCTCTCGCCCGCCTTGCTTTCTCTAAAACGGCTCGTATCTCTGAAATACATTTTTTTGTATTGAAGTCGAGTTTATTAACAATGGAGGCAAAGGAACGTGTGCTTTACTTGTTTACTGGAGCGAGACGAGGGGAAAGAGACCCAATGCTTCACTATGCTGCTTTTTTAACGAGGCGAAAAACCATGACCCTCTTCTGCTTACTGATTGATATTTGATGCCAGGAGAAGGGAATACTACAGTATTTCTAAATTTATGTTGTATTTTATCATAGTTAACCATATTATCAGGTAAATACTCTCTCTCTCTCTCTCTCTCTCTCTCTCTCTCTCTCTCTCTCTCTCTCTCTCTCTCTCTCTCTCTCTCTCTCTCTCTCTCTCTCTCTCTCTCTCTCTCTCTCTCTCTCTCTCTCTCTTTCTCTCTCTCTCTCTTTAATTTTAAGCATAAGACCTAAAGATAGAATGGAATTTTCACCTCGTAAAAAATAATCGACTATAATTACCGTGGACGATATTTTCCAGTTTCCACTTGGACGGAGCAATTACCAGGTGGAGTGGATTACAATGCGGAAGAATTGGGATCGCAGTGAAGACAGTGCAGCTAAAGGTGACTCATTGGGTGATCAATAAATATATAAATAATATAATAAAAATAGTAAAATAATAAATAATAAAAGGTCGGGGGAGCATCGAGTCTGTTCTTCCGTTATGAAGCAACAAAAGGTTCAAGGTTACTTATAAGAAGCAAGGCAAAAACACCTCAATACAACAGCTATTCTAGGACCAGTACCTAAACCAAACCTATATCTAACCACGAAACCTAAATTTAGACTAACCAAACCTAAATCTAACCTACCCAAACCTAAATATTGCCTAACCGAACATAAATTTTGCCTAACTAAACCTAAATCTAACCTAACTTAAACTAAATCTAGCCTAAACAAACTTAACCTAACATAAACCCTAACCCAGCCATTATTATTTGAAAATAAGGGTTATATTTTTTGTTTAGAGAACGAATGGCTGCAGATCAGAAATAACGAAAATAAAGTAAGTCGTACAGCATGTGATGGAGTTAAGCTGTAGAGAGCACTGGCTGCCCTCCCTCTTGATTGGTAGGGACGTATAAGGAATATCTGCGTCTGCCTCGCTCCCTACCCATCAATATATGTGCGTATAAGGAAAGTAAAGTAATATCTCTTTCTGCCTCGCTCCCTACCTGTCGATGCGTTCTGCAGGCTGGCCCTGATCATTGATTCAGGATAACCCCCTGAGGCTCAGAACGTAATTTCCATTGTAATTTGACTACCATTAGACGATTTTAATGAATAGATACGAATATAAGCAATATTTTATAGATATGACCTGTTTAGTATCCTTGTTCTCTAGCTTATTTGGTATATTTAGTTACTTTTCGTAATTTTGTGGCTGAAAGCAGACGTTTTCATATAGCAAAGGAAAGATGTGGGCGTTAAGGAGATCAAGGTGTCTCCACAGCCTGCTCTCTGGTACAACACATCAAAACGTTAGCAGTAAGGAGGCAGCGCGGGCCGGTAATGGTGTTAGCAGGTCGCCGCTCCAGGTGCAAAGGTTAATGTGGGGAGTCATTACACGTGTTTACCTGTTCAAGGATACACCCCCAGCTCCCGAGACCACCTTCAAGGATACACCCCCTGCCCCCGAGACCACCTTCAAGGATACACCCCCAACCCCCGAGACCACCTTTAAGGATACACCCCAGCCCCCGAGATCACCTTCAAGGATACACCCCCAGCCCCCGAGACCACCTTCAAGGATACACCTGCAGCCCCCGAGACCACCTTCAATTAAGGATACACCCCCAGCTTCCAAGACTACCTTCAAGGATACACCTATACTACAGCCTCCGAGACCACTTTCAAGGATACACCCCCAGCCCCCCAGACAGGTCCTTGCAGCTTCACCCACGTATAATCGCCGCACGTTAAGTTGGCGAAAATGGGGCAGCCTCACTTTTCCCTTCCCCTTCTGAACGCATGGGATTGGCTGAGGTGTTGGGTGTTGGGGCTTTAGGGCGGAACTTGGAGTAAAGCATTCTCACCCAACACCTCAGCCAATCCTGTGCGTTCAGAAAGAGGGAGTGAAGGGGCCCCATTTTCGCTTAATGTGCGGCGAGTATATACATTTCTCACTTGCTTCTGTTATAGTTTACCCAATGAAACTGTACTTAACACAATTCAACAGGATCTATTACTTAGGATTAGTAAATATAGTAAACATTATACATACATGTTTTTGTAATAATCGTTGTTGTAAATCCTTTCTCGTGCACAACAACATTTACCACATTCTATGGCACCGTAAAAATGTATGATGCCGTACATTGCTTTTATGGCAAAACATCAGTTCCAGCGTTACCTGCGTTCCCTCGAGCTGCGTTCCTGAACTCGCGATCGCCAGCCATAACCCTCCTGATAGGGACCTTAAGAACTCATAGGAGCGATCTATGAGTAAGGATGGGACCTTACAAACCACGCATACCCCATCGCTTGCTCAAGGGGGAAAGTAACTGCCCACCTTTGTCAGTGGAAAACCTTAGGCGTCGTGGGCCTTGAACCTACGACCTGCGAATTTGCAAGCGAGGATGTTAATCAAGTAGACTGTGGGCCATTGTGTGTGTGTGTGTGTGTGTGTGTGTGTGTGTGTGTGTGTGTGTGTGTGTGTGTGTGTGTGTGTGTGTGTGTGTGTGTGTGTGTGTGTGTGTGTGTGTGTGTGTGTGTGTCTGTGTGTGTCTGTGTGTGTCTGTGTGTGTCTGTGTGTGTGTGTGTGTGTGTGTGTGTGTGTGTGTGTGTGTGTGTGTGTGTGTGTGTGTGTGTGTGTGTGTGTGTGTGTGTGTGTGTGTGTGTGTGTGTGTGTGTGTGTGTGTGTGTGTGTGTGTGTGTGTGTGTGTGTGTGTGTGTGTGTGTGTGCGTGTGTGTGTGTGTGTGCGTGTGCTCATATGAAAGTAATCCAATTCTAGCAATATTTCACACTGGGTTCGCAATTCACAGCAAAATTTTTCCGATAAAAAGAAAAGAAAAATAGCTACACGTGCGTATCAGTTATCTCTTTTTTTTCTCCAGCATTACTTGGCAACTATATTTTTTTTGCACTTGCTTTCCTTGGATAACCGATCTACTTTCCCACACAGTTAACCTCTACAATTCTTTTCGCTTGTAATAACTTAACAGGTTTAACAGTAATCGTAACATAACATAGGCGAGCAATAGTCACTAATAGAATAGCATTATAAGATATACAGGATAATTTAGTAATCACTCAACAACTGCTTCTACTATAAAAATTATTAAACCATAATTTTCTGTAATTTCAGTAGATGTAAATCAGAATTAACTGTGTAAATAATTGGAAGGATGTATTTATATCCTCGTAATATACTGTCTCAGGTTCGGCAGCTCTTCGCAACGATCTGTTTTAATTTACTGGAACTTCCAACAAGACTGAAACTTCGGAACGCTGCGATTGTTCATCTGGCTTTTACGAACCAGTAAGGCCATGGATCTAAAGTTATAATTAGTACTTGCAGAAAATTCCCAGACATGGCAAGTTTAACACATAATTGAATGCATAATTAACTACCTTCCATAAATCTAATTCAAGCGTATTCTTCATTAAATGTAAAGGATTAATAGTATTAGTAAACATCAGATCAGAACACGTTATTGTATTTTCTCCTGTCCGAACTATTATTTTTTCACTAATTAATTTGATAATTAGTCTTTGTTCACAGTGCAGAACAAAGAAACCTCTATCATTACTAATGTGGTTTATAGAACGTATCATTTGTGAGCATTTCATTACCCTTAGTTACGAGGATTTAAGGGAAAAACAAAGAAAAGAAGGGTATTTAAGGAGAAAAACAAAGAAAAGAAGGGTATTTAAGGAGAAAAACAAAGAAAAGAAGGGTATTTAAGGATAAAAACAAAGAAAAGAAGGGGTTTTAAGGAGAAAAACAAAGAAAAGAAGGGTATTTAAGGAGAAAAACAGAGAAAAGAAGGGTTTTTAAGGAGAAAACAAAGAAAAGAAGGGTATCGAAAGAGAAAAACAAAGAAAAGATGGGTATTTAAGGAGAAAAACAAAGAAAAGAAGGGTTTTTAAGGAGAAAAACAAAGAAAAGAAGGGGTTTTAAGGAGAAAAATAGAGAAAAGAAGGGGTTTTAAGGAAAAAAACAAAGAAAAGAAGGGTATGTAAGGAGAAAAACAAAGAAAAGAAGGGGTTTTTAAGGAGGAAAACAAAGAAAAAGAAGGATTTAAAGAGAAAAAACAAAGAAAAGGGGGTATTTAAAAGGGGAAAAAAACAAAGAAAAAGAAGGTATTTAAGGAGAAAAAACAAGAAAAAGAAGGGTAAATTTAAGGAGAAAAGAAAGAAAAAAAAGGAGCTTAATGAGGGAAAAACAAAGAAAGAAGGGGTATTTAAGGAAAAAAAAAAAAAAGAAGGGTTTTAAGGAGAAAAACAAAGAAAAGAGGGTTTTTAAGGGGAGAAAAACCAAGAAAAAAAAGGGTATTTTAAAGGGGAAAAACAAGGAAAAAGAAGGGTATTTAAGGAGAAAAACAAGAAAAAGAAGGGTATTTAAGGAGAAAAACAAAGATATATATAAAGATTTCATCCTATCTAAACACTTTGCAAGTACAACTACAAGGTTATGACTATAAAAGGGGCCCGCCAGCAGCAGAACTAGGCGGAACTCGAACCGTGACCAAATGCACAGGACGCTGCACATTCGAGCTCACGTCTCTACCAACCTTGCCACCCTGACGGAAAAGAAAAAACAAAGAAAAGAAGGGTATTTAAGGAGAAAAAAAAAAAAAGAAGGGTATTTAAGGAGGAAAAAAAAAAAAAGAAGGGTTTTAAGGAGGGAAAAACAAAAGAAAAGAAGGGTATTTAAAAAGGGGAAAAACAAAGAAAAGAAGGATATTTTAAGGGGAAAAAACAAAGAAAAGAAGGGTATTTAAGGAGAAAAACAAAGAAAAAGAAGGGTTTTTAAGGAGAAAAACAAAGAAAAGAAGGGTATTTAAGGAAGGAGAAAAAAAGAGGAAAAAAAAGGGTATTTAAGGAGGAAAACAAGAGAAAAGAAGGGTTTTTTAAAAAGAAAAAACAAAAAAAAGGGTTTTAAGGAGAAAAACAAAAAAAAAAGGGTATTTAAGGAGGAAAAAACGAGGAAAAAAAAAAGGGTTTAAGGAGAAAAAAAAAGAAAAGAAGGTATTTAAGGGAGGGAAAAACAAGGGAAAAAAAGGGTAATTTAAGGAGAAAAAAAAAAGGAAAAGAAGGGTA